>CAIGRK010257368.1:0-17795 GCA_903798315.1 Fraxinus greggii | reverse complement strand
AACGCTGCTGCGAGTTCGCAGCAATCTCGTCGCTGCCATTCGACACCGCTGTGAACGACAGAGCTCACAATGTTGCGCAGAACATTAGACAAGCTTAAGAGTTGCTCACTCCGTCTCGTGGAGGCTGGGCTGCTGCGGAGAGGGAGGAGAGCGGAGAGGGAGAAGAGTGGAGAAGAGAGAGTGACGGTGAGAAAAGGGAAGAGAGTGGAGAGTGAAGGTGAGAGAGAGAGAAGAGAGAAGGTGGAGGAAAATTGGAATGAAATTGATTACGGTTTNAAGTGTCGTTCAGCAACGAACGAGAGAGTGGCGGAGAGAAGAGAGAAGGAAGAAGAAATACAATGCGTCGTCTCGTGGAGGCTAGGCTGCCGACAGAGAGGGAAGAGAGTGGAGAGTGAGAAGACAGAATGGCAGAGAGTGGCGGAGAGAAGAGAAAAGGTAGAGAGAGTGACGAAGAGAAGAGGGTAAAGCGAGTGACAGAGAGAAGAATGTAGGAAAATTGGGATGAAATTGATTAGGGCTTGGATGAAAATTATACAATTAATATTTAATATTTAAAATAAAATATCTGATTTTTGAAAAGTGAAACATTTAATTTGATTTTTGAAATTGAATCTTTAAAATTTCGGTATTGTGTAATTTCCTCAAATAATATTTTGAACAATAATTTTTAGAAAATGTGTGGTTAAAAATTATAAAAAAATTTTGAATTCATGATCAAAATATTTTATTGTGTGATTAAAAATAAATATATTAAAAAAAACAGTTTTTAAACGATGGTTGTTTAACCCATATCCCAATTTATTTATTTATTAATTTAAATATTATGGTCGTGTTTATTCTTTTTAATACGGTATGGGACCCACTCGTCAAAGTGACGTCACGCTCCACAAAGCGACGAAGCAAAATAACTATCTCCATTTTCCATTGATTTCTTTCTAATTTTCTCTCTCTTTCAAATAGCGGGAAAAAGTCGAAAAATCTCTTCAATTTAGACAATCACGAAATCTAGGGTTGCCTTATCAATCTGAAATTCAACTCTTGATCCATTGAACGCGTGAGTTTTCCAATATTCTGTAGATGTGATGATGTATATGAATATGTCTGTGTCATCATTTATTGAATTTAGGTACTTTATTGAGAAATTGAAAAATTATTTAGCTCTATTTCGTCTGTGTTTGAAATGATTTTTTTTTTATTATTTAGTTTTTCCGAGGATCATGCTTTTGTAATTCTGATTTCAGCCATCTCTGAATCAGGAATCTGTGGTATTAATTTTTTAGATTTTTGTTGATTCATAATTTCTACAGGTCGTGTACGTGTGTTTGTCTGTATGTTTATTTTCCGTTATGATTGTGTATATTTGCACTTGTGTCTATGCATCTGTCCTTTTTGAGTCCTCTGTTGTTTGCTGAAATATATAGTTTTGCCTTCACTCTTGAGTGCATGAAGCGTAGGTGTAAGAATTCCTTGTATGAGAAATATGAATGCAGTGTAACATTTTCTTTTGGCTTGTTGAGTGCTTTCTGAGCAGTGGATATCGTGTAAAATTTGTTCTGTTCTTAGGAGGTCGGAAGGCATTGGGCCTTTGTCTTCTGTTGAAGTTCGGATGTAATTATTTGTAAAACATAGTGGCTTGATAATCAATTCTAAGTTTTAAATGTGGTTGTTTTTTGAAACCGTAATTCTAGCTTTTCACAATTTGAGAGAGAAAGACCAGGCATATAGTATGACTAAAGATGCCACAAGTAGTAGTGAAAAGTAGTGAATTCATATTCCAAAAGAGAGTCAATGGTCAAAGAGAAGAGGAGAGAAACAAATGGAGAAAATAATATGCTTCATTTTGCTAAAGGTTTCGAGAACAAGGGAACACAACACAAATACACAGTGATTTTTGAAACTTTGAAGAAGCAGCCATATTGCTGCCCATTGGAGAACTGATGCATGTCATAGATGCAACAATTTTATTTTGCCTGTCAACTTTCCGCAACAGGCAACAGCCTCCTTTTATTTGAACTTGGGACCTTATATGACAAAAACATAAGCAAGATAAAAAACCAAAATTTGGGAAGAAAAAAAATTAAAATAATGAATAAAACAATGTCGACAAGTGCAATTCTTTCCAACTTGAACAAACTTTGCTGCACATGTACTTAATCAGGAACTTGCTTCTGTTTCTGAGGCAACACATCATTGTTAAGTGCTTTAGTTTGGTTTTGAAATCTCTGGAAATATTTGAAGATTTTGAATTAGTTATCTACGATGCTACTTTTGATTTTCATCATTTAATTTATCTATTACCTCTTACTTCATTTGGGGAATTCAAATGCTTTTAAACGTGTCACTTTCAAGTTTTGAGATGCCACAGTTGTTTAGTTTGGTATTAGCTTTGGCAGATTTTCATAAATTGAAAACATTATTTCTAGTTATTTTCCCATAATGCTCCATTGCTCCTGTCTTTGTACTTTTCTAGTCTTCAGCAATGAAGGGTGGATCATCTTCTTTAAATCCCTATGCAACATCATACGTACCACTCTCAAAAAGAGGAGGAACTGATGGCATCAAAGATTTTAGACTTTTGGCAAATCAATTAGATAGTGGAAATCACTCCGTCTGGTTTGGACATCAACCAAATCTTATGTGCACACAAGGAAAGCACCAAAACCTTTCTCAAAGCTATGTCAACGGTGCTGATGCTGTTCAAGTTGCTCAGATTTCTAACCCTAAGTATCATTGTGGTGGTGAATTCTATGCCTCATCATCATATAATCCATATGATATGTCTGGAAAATCAAGCTTCAGTGAAGAATCTGACATGGATTTGGCATATCTTCAGATGACATTTCCTGGTATATCGGAGGTGTCTCTTTTGGATGTCTATTTAGCCAACAAAGGTGACCTGGACTCAACAGTTGACATGCTGAATCAACTTGAGGTTATCTTCTGCTTTATTGAATTCTGACCATATGGACTTCTCTATTTGCTTTCCAATATAAGTATTCTCACTCGATGCTTTAACTAGCTTTCATTTTTGTGATTTCGAACAATTGTGCTAATTTGGTTGACCAATCTTTTAAATATTTTCACTCTTTCTCATACTTCATTTTATGAACTGTTAACTTAATGCCAAAATAGTAACACATTCCATGATTTCTCCCTTATTTTTCTTGCATCTTCTTGTTGTATGACTTTCTTACGTAATGTTGACCAAAAACTGCAATTCATCCAGGAATTTAAAAACCTCATTAGGGAGCTTGCCTTCTAGTCCCAGAGTCTTAACAACTTACATCATTTTTCATGCTGCCTAAATTTGCGTTTGCGCCCTCTTATGTTTTAGACATTGATTACTCTTTCTGAATTTGGTTCATTCTGATTATTCTCGGGAAGTCATTCTAGTTTGGCAGCACAACCTACTTTGGGATTATATTTGAGTTTTCAAGGTGTTAATCTACTATGAGTACAGAAGTAGATTGGAAAACAATGATAGAAGTAATGTTTGTAACGAGTGGTGAATCAGAATATGTGTCTCTGTGGACACATTTCTTCTAAACCAGTAAACACTTCACTTGCATTCTGTTCCTAGGTCATACAAAAAGTTATATTGCCTCATTAATAAATTACCACCACGATTTTTTAGGTTTTTTTTTTTTGGTCTGTATCCTCTTACATTACCGTTTTAACATTCTGCTGCAAATGCTTGTTTCCATAGTCTCCATCAGGATCATTGATAGGTTGGGAAGATGCTGTTATACCATAGTATAAATTACAGTTATTATTAGCTTGTAATATTATACCAGGCTGAGCTACTTAGCTTGAATCAAGCCTCTAAATAATATTTTAAGCTGATTGAAATTATAATAGACTGTATTTATGGCTCGAGCAGTATTTTGCGACTCATCCCCTAGCCAGCTTCATTTTGGCCCAAATGATCAAACTTGCCAGTGAGGGAATTGCCAAGTGTTTTAATGGATTAGTGGCCCACAAACTTTTCAAGACATCAACCAATCAGATTTACTGAAGTGTTGCCTGTCCAAAGACGAACAATTGATTGTTGAGAAAGAATGAGTTTACATGTACTGGATATCAATACTGCATTTGATTAGTTTATATATCTCAACTTTAATATCTGATATAAATATTGTGCTTCTTCCTTACAGATCTATCCAGAGTTTTCTGAAAAGCTTCCCGACACTTTGGACATTGGGGATATACCAGAATCCGGATCCTCTAGTGAGGTAGCGTCTCAGAAACTGAAGAATGTGACAGGTAAAGCAGGGGCATCAACACTTGGTTCATCCATTTCAGCTTCTGCAAGCTAATCTTCTAGCAATTGTATTGTAGGCTTTTCAACTCTGTTGATAAAAAGTCTGTATTGTGAAATCTGTTTTTTTGTCGGGATCGGGATCCATACAGTTGGTTTGTTTTTGTTGCATAGCGTGTATCTACTTTTACTTCTTTTGTTTGGGGCTTGTTGTTTATGTTTGATAGGTCAAAAGCTCTCTATTCTTTCCTTGCAAAGTGAGAGTTTTTGACATGAGAATGGTAGCAAATTGTTAATGTTGGGTTTCGCCTGCATGGATGTAATGTTCTTTTTCCTTTTGCTTATAGCAATTTTTTCACTTTCTTCCAAAAATTGTCCTCCATCAAAATGCTCGTTTTACGTTAATTTTGCACACTTCTTTCTCATCCCCTCATCGCCACCTTATTATTTTGAAAAACATTCTCGAATCTCCTCTTCTTTGCCTTCTCCCCAACAAGCAGCTTCTCTCTGAATCCCCACCTCGGTTCCTCTAATCAGCATGTTGTGGTCCTCCTTTGAGTCTGAGGTGATGAAGTGAGGGTTGGGAAGCAAAGGTGGGAGTGGCTAGGAAAGGTGGTGGTAGGAGAGGTCAGTCGTTGCTGATAGCTGGCAGCTGAACACCTCTTGTTCAACTAGAGTCGAGAATCCTCGGAGGGAGTGGGAAGGTCTTGATAGCATGGTTGATAACTTGGATGGACAAGTTAAGAAGAAAATGGCATCACGTCTATGGTAATTTGGGGCACATATTTGTCACGCACACAAGCAAATCTAATTTTATCATTTGTGGAATATCTCATACCTGTGGCTTATTAATAGTGATGGGATTGAGATCACAAGCAAATGATTGTTTGACTTTCTTAATATTAGGCTTACCAAACTGGAATATCTTGTACCATAGTATGAATTTTGACAAAGTAAACAAATATAATGGAATCACTCTGTGTACCGTACTATTCAATTGGTGGATAAATATGCTCGATCCAATGGTTGCTGAACTTAGGTTTATATCAAAGATTACTCATTGAAATTTAAAATGTCGAGTTTTGGTCATTGAACTTTAAAAAATATTGCACGTTACTTACTGGCATAATTTCTATCTCAAACTTCCTACACAACTGGCGACGTGGCTGATGGAATGCACATGTGGCGCCTCATCACATTGAGATGGTCGAATTTTGCCCACTAAATTTTTAAAAAATATTTTCTATTGCTCACTGAACTTTGAGGTGGTTGAATTTTGACCACTGAATTTTTGAAATAATTGAATTTTTGCCACTAAACTTTGAAAAATATCTTCTATTTATCACTATAAATTTGGATTTAATTAAGTCTCTTTTACCTCTTTTTAAAACAAAATTCTTTAATCTCATACTCATTTTTAACAGCACATTTATATAATAAAATATTTTACATGTAAACTCAAAATTTTTCTCAACTTTTTAATCATATATTTTCCAAAAAATCACTATTAAAACTCTTTTTAAAAAATAAAAAAAATATTGGCCATCAAACATGGGTTAAAACTCCTCGTTAACATTCGAATTTAAGTTAATTTTAAAAATAAATATATTGTCTGTTTCATTGCAATTAGTAGTCAACTTCTTTGCACAACTTTGGAAGCAGTGTCTATACAACTAGGAATAATTACTCAATTACATACTAGTTAAATTTAATTTATTTTTGTACAATTTTAAGTTATTTTTATCATAATATTTGAATTTTACTACGAAACACACAATGAGTTTGTTGGTCAAATAAAATTATATCCAAATTTGAACAACGAATTTTAATTAAATCCAAATTTCTTATGAGCCACAGAAGACATTTTTCAAAGTTTTGTTGCAAAAACTCGATCATCTAGAAATTCAATGATTATTAGAAGACAATTTTCAAAATTTAGTGAGCAATTAAAGATATTTTCCAAAATTTAGTAGCCAAAATTCGACCACCTCAAAATTTAACCGTGTGACGAGGCACCATATGTGCATTCTGTCAACTATGTCACCAATTTCATTAGTTATTTGAAACGGAAGTTAGTTAACGAGTAACGTCCAACGTTTTTCATAGTTTAATAGCCAAAACTCGATATCTTAAATTTCAGTGAGCAATTGAAGATATAGACATAAGTTTAGTTGACCACTAGAACAATTAACTCTAATTAAGACTCTCGATGGTCTTTGTAGGCAATTAATGACAGGGTATTGGGTCGACAAGCCCTGAATATCGGAGGCGACGATAGGTCCAACGGCGATCATGTAAAAGCAAATTGGCACAACTATCACTATATATTTGTGTCAAGATTAATTTGCGATTTATTCATCAAAAACGTTCCCTAAGTATGTAGGTGATGACAGAAACATTGTGACATCTTTAGTTGTGGTTGATACTATGATGAACACAAAAACACCGGTGCGCTTGTTATTAATCATATTGATATTCAAGCTCATAAACTAGTGAGATTCAGGGTCAAAAAAAAAAAAATGAATAAAGATGTAAATATGATATCGAGTAAAGATGTTTTGAAATATGCGAATTATGATAATGAAATCATAATGAAAGAAAGGATATAAAACCCATGCGCATGTTCATGTGTAATCTTACTTATTCAATATTCACTCGTACAATTTGATATTCTAGGTGTGACATTGCATAAATTAGATGTTGGTGCCTACTCTCAGAGTACATGGCCACGATTAGTGCTTATATCACTAGAGACATTTGAAAAAGGTTATGTATTATTTTAAGATAAGGATATTTGAAGTCAGAAGTTAGGTACTCACTTTTTGTACTCGTTGGACCACGGAATTTTCAAAGCTTCCATGTAAGCAAAAATCCAATAGCTAAGGCCAAGTAGGCTTCCAACAATGAAACACGTGGCAAATTCACATGTTCTTCGATGCATTTCGTGAAGGCATATGATCACCAGCTCACCCTCAATGCTATTGGCATCCCTTTGGTCTTCTCACAACATTGCTTTCGATGAAGACATTACCAACAAATGAACTCATGATCGATGAATGGTAAGTACGTAGAACTCGTGTACCAACAAGCCAAGGTGACCATGGCGTTGGAATTTGGGCTTGGGCATACTTTCGGAAATATTGGATAAAGGAACTACCTTATGAATCTCTCAAAAGCAGTACACAGATCTTTTGGGATCAAGAAAATTCTTATGAAATCAATTGCACAAGGAAATAAACTCATGGAAGGAAACAAACCATAACTCGAGGAGTCACGCTAGGGCTGCATGCTCCTAACCTAGTTCCACACAGATTCATTCCCTATAGATATTGATGCACATATAAAGGTAAAACCACACGTTCTCTGAACTTTTAACTGAATCTCTGCTTATTTATCTTTCCCACAACCAATCCACTAAACTTATACCAACAATGAACTTGACAAGCAGTGTACAAATAGTCGTCGATCAAGGGGTTTGGTACCTAATGGTTTTTGTCCTATTGTTCAAGTAACATAGAGGTACATAAAGGGTTGTCATTGGATTTGTAGCAGCAAGCTTTAGGGATTTTTGAGGTGAACAATACTTTCATACAATATTATTAAATTATTTTCCCAACTTTTAGACGCGCTTCTTCAATACGAAACAAGAATTCACTTTGAAGAAACAACAATTTTGTTTCTCCCAACAACATAGCACTACGATAAAACAAATTTAGGTGTAAAATGCCATATTTAGAGGGTGTTGAAGATTAAAATAAGATTTTTAGTAGAATGTGATAAAAGTTTTTGAAATATGTAGTTGAAAAGTTGTGAGACCCATGAAAGATGTGATTAATATTAATCGTTTGACTTTAACTTGATCCATGTTTGGTATATATTAAAATTTTCATTCTCATTCTTCTACTCATTTTCAATCACACATCTTTCAATAAAATAATATTTTTCATCGCATCAATAACTTTTTTTTTTCAACCACACATTCTCCATCAATCTACTATTTCATATTACATTTTTTCAAAATAACGTGGCTCAAACACACCTTTGAATTAAAATTAGATTTTAATTCGATCCAAACATGAGCTTAATTTTAATTTTTTATTATTTTTTTGAGAAAAAAGCTCAAAAACAAATAGAATTTTCCTTTAGGATTATGACTTTCCACTCTTAGCCAGCTCTGCAAAGGGTTTTTCTGTCTAGGGTTTATCATTCTTTCTTCTTAGCTCACGGTGGTGGGAACAGAACAGAACAGTTTATATCCGCTTATACCTATCAAATTTCCCCGGAATTTACTCTGTCTGACAACTTTTCAAAATCTCTACTTATATTCGAAATTTTTATTTTCCTTTCAATCTTCGAACCTCCAGATGAAAAATTAAACAACCTATTTCAATTTATTTATTTATTTTGTATTTTTTTTCCATTTCAATCGGTGTCTTTAGCTAATGTCATGCACTTCTATTCCTTTGAATCAATTTATTTAATAAGTTTATTGGGTCAAAGCTCAATTCTTGAGTTTCTCAAGAATGAGTTTTTGCACAGTGTTATTCTCTACGAAAATCCCAATTAGGAAAAGAATGTGCCTTTTTTACCAGTTTACGAGCGTTTCCACTTCTTGTGCTGCTCAAGTGGAGGACTCTTCTTCTGATGACAGCGCGGCCCCGGAGAGGAGTTACAATGAGCTGCAACAGAGAATGCAGATGCATGCAGCCTCGGGCAGCATTGTGAAAGCTATCGCATCTTTAAATTTAATGAAAAATATGCCAGGAAAGCCGACTGTGTACGACTACAATTCAATGATTTACTGTTATTTCAAGTCAGGGTATGTTAAGTTTGATGAATTGTTTGAGGTTTACATTGCGATGAAAAGATTTGGACCTAAACCAAATGCCTTGACTTTTAATACGCTTTTGAATGGGTTAATGTTGGTTGGGAGATTGAAAGAAGGAATTTTGATTGCGCAAGAAATGATGGAGAGTGGGTTTTTGCCTTCATATACTGTTTTATCAAAATTCTTTAAGAAAATTTTGAATCTAGGAAGTGTAGTGGAATCTCTTACAGTACTTGAAATTATGTTGGGGCTGGATTATATCCCTAGAAAGCGTGATATTAATGCCTTGATTCATGGTCTTTGTAAAGTCGGAATGATTGAACAGGCATATGTTGTGTTATTGGCAATTTTAGGGAAGGGATGCTTTTGCAGTGCACATTTACATAATCCCATATTGTGGGCATTGTGTAAGTTAAAGGACAATAACATTGCAGTAGCATTTCTTGGTTGGTTAAAAAAGAAGGGATTTGTATGTAATGTTCATTCGTATACTGCTCTTATTTATGGTTTCAGTAAGGACAGGTTGTGGGACAAAGCATTTCATTGTCTCCAAGAAATGGAAAATGAAGGTTGTAAGCCTAGTGTGATAACTTATACTATAATTGTTAAGTTTCTCTGTGATGACGGAAATGTTGATGAGGCACTAGGCATTTTGGAAAAGATGGATGAGAAAGGATGTGATCCCGACTTGGTTACATACAATATAATCCTCCGTGAACTTTGCCATCAAGGTAGGACAACTGAAATTGATGATCTGTTTCAAGTTATTGATAGAAGGGGTTTGTCACCTGATATGTATACCCATTCGGCTTTGGCTGGAGGCATGTTGAAAAGGGGAAAAATAGAAATTGCGAATAAGCTAGCTCTTGATATTATTTTAAGAGGCTGCTCTCTAGATGCTGTAGTTTATAATATATACTGGCATTCTCTGGCTTGTGATGGTAAATCTAGAGAAGCGTTGTCTATGATGCAGAGTATGAGAGAGAAGGGTTTTAGACCAACCAATGTAACATACAACACGATTCTGAAAGGATTATGCAATGAAATAAATATTGATGAAGTTCTACAATTCTTTGACCGCTTCGATTGGGCCACAGGCGGCCCAGATTTGGTTTCCATCAATACAATTTTGTCCACCGCATGTAAAGAGGGAAATTCTTCAATGATAAGGAGGATTTTGTACCGGATGGAGTATGAAGGAATTAAGCTTGATGTTATGAGCTCAACATCTCTTATTCAGTATTTCTGTACAATCGGGGAAATCCCAGAATGCTTTAAGCTTTTGGATTCCATGACAAGTAAGGGTCCTCAACCTAATACTATGACCTTAAACACTCTCGTGAGTGGCCTCTGCAAACATCGATTGCTTGGTGTTGCAGAAAAAATATTCTGCTATTTCAAAAGCATTGGGATTTCACCTAATACAACTACATATAATATTTTAATGCATGCTTCCATACGAGAAGGCAATGATTTACTGATGGTTAAGCTCTTAAAGGATATGTATAGCCAGAAATTGAAGCCAGATGTTGACACCTATGGTTGTATCATTTATAGCTTTTGTAAAGAAGGCAAAATATTACTTGCTCTTCAGCTTCGAGACCAATTATTTGCCAATGGAATTACTCCTAACATTGTGATTTACAATACCATATTGGAGGCCATGTTTAGGAGAAGAAATTTTTGGGAAATCATCTCCTTATTGAAACTGATGGCAATGGATTGCTGTGAACCAAATGCATATTCTTTGGAGATAATGGGACGAGCTATGAGAAAAGGTTGGATGAAAGGATTCCCTAGAGCAACAAAAGTTTTAGAGACCATCATGTGTGGTAATTGGTAATGTGAGATTGAAAAATATCTCAGAGAGATTCATGTATATTGATGAAGAAAGTGGACCTTATTACAATTGCTTCGTTGTGAAACATCCAGGAGCTCTCGCTGAGATTATGATTTGTCTGGAAACTGTGTTCATTGCACTCTGCAACAGGTACTAAATTTCTTAATAAAATGCATAGTTGTTATCACCATAATTGTGCATCACGAGCATTTGAACATTCCCAGATTATTGCTACTTGATTTTGAAGACTTGATAAAACTTAGAAAAGCCTTCATGGGTTTTTGGGTAAAATTGTGAATTTGGTCCCCAACCTTCAGCGAAAGTTGTGAATTTCTAGTTTTTTGTCCCCCCGTCTTTGGGAAATTAGCAGATTAAGAACCTCTCCACAGTTTCGTCTAAATCAGATGTTAAGTCAAGTCAGCTGACCTACACTTGACTTTTAATGAAGTGAAATTGGTCCAACCACTTAATATTTATATTTTATTAAACAACAAAAGAAAAGGGCAAGAACAGTACAAAAATACATAAATAAAAAAAGATCAAAAAAGGAAAAGAAATAGAAAAAACAATTTTTTCCTCAAACACCACTCCCCATACCGCGTAACCAGGGGAAGTCCCTTGGTGTTTTACGCAACTAGGGGTTTTCCTCTGGTTTTGCGGCCACAGCCATGCAAAACCTGGGGGAAAACCCATTGGCACTAATGCTGAATTGGTGGCGGTGGATCTTGGCAACCACGTCTATCTTCACCTAGCCTGAAAATGCGAGGAAGACAACCTTTTTACTCTTTCTTCTTTTTCATTTTTTTTCTCTATGTATTAATCATTTTTTAAATGTTAAGCATTTAGTGCTTGGACCATTTGTGGCCTCATTATAAGTCATTTGCATGACTGCGTGTTAGTTGACTTGACTTGACTTGCTGTCTCATTTGGACGAAATCATGAAGAGGTCCCTATTAATGTAATTTATCGAAGGTTGGGGACACAAGGATAGCTACTGTTTTTTGAAAATTCATTTTTCTCAAACTCATTTTTATCTACACATTTTATGAGATCACCAAGTTTTATCAAATTTACAATCACATATTTCATGAATTTTTATCCAAATCTACTAAAAAAAATATTTTTAGCCAAACCAAACAAAGGCTAAATTTTCTATTTACCCTAAGTTTTTCTAGGTGCTGAAGTGACTCTTCTGAATAAACTCGTCAATATGAAACGTCGCACTAGTGAACAAAGTAAGTGCAGATTTTATCATTGGGAACTAATTCTAAATTCCTTGGGACATCCAATATTGTTGATGGTCAGTATAAAAATAAGAAAGTGTCTTGGTCTTGTGTATTTTCATTATTCTCTTCTTTTATGGATTGTTAACCGATTTCTCCGAACTTCTTCTCCTGAAAGTAATTTTAGAATCGTGTTTGGGGCTTGGGATATTGCTTACCTAACTATAAAAAAAAAAAAAATTGCTCACTTTTATAATGAATATTTCTTTTCTTATACAATTTTTTTCGCTATGAGATTTCATGCCACAATTAGTTTTCTGTTGAACTTCTGTAGGGGATTTTTCTGTACAAATGGAAAAATTCTTCTATTTAACAACATTTGAGCGGCACACAACTAATTTAAACTACGATGTTCCTTAAAACGAATACGTGAATCTAAATGGTTAATAGTACCTCAAATTTAGCCGCTACTTGGGCTTCATTTTCTCAAAAATTCGTTTTTCCGAAACTCATTTTCAACCACATATTTTTCCATAAAATAATTTTATATATAAACCCAAAACATTTTCTTACTTTTTAATTGCACATTCTCCAAAAAATCACTATTCCAAAACACATTTTAACCTAAAAATAGGTCTTGACTCTTTACTATTTTTTCTGTGTCACTTAAGTTGAGTCTTGGAAGACCCTTAGCTTTATCTGCTTTTATCTTGTTTTGTTGACATCGGATTGTTTTATAATATTTAGTTTAATGAATCATATAATGCAAGAGTATTTAAATTTCCAGTTTAAACGGTAATGGCACGAGGGGATCTGAACTATTTTAAGAAAACTATATGGTGTCATTTTATGGATGTTCTACTGTGGCCTAAGTAAGTACTCAGCCCTTGGGCAGCTAATACTGTTAATTTCCAAAATATGGGAAATCTCCTTGGAGGTATTATACCCTTGCAATTTTTAAGATGCTTGAAGTTCCATTTAACATTCTTCATGATGTTTTGTGATAGCTTCCTTCATTTTATCAAACGTTATTTGTTTTAGTTCAGGGTTCCTCCTCTCTATCTCTCTGTCTCACTTTTTTTTTTTGTAGAAAATGGGTTTCAAAAAGAGGAAAAAACTGTTCAAACTTGATTGTTCCAGTGCATTAAGCTTGATTGGCTAACTTCTCTTTGCTTGTCTTGCACAGTTTTTCTTCCATAGTTTGAATTTAAGGAACTTTATACCATCTGATTCGAGTTGACTCGAATGAGAGCAGAATATATTTTTTGTCTTCAGCATTAACTCATTTCAAGTTAAACGTTGGTTTATGTTAAATGATGTAGCCTGTTTTGTAGGACCTCTTGGGATAGAACTCGCGAAGAGTTAAAGTAATGTCATTGAAGAACGTCTAGACACGCTTTTGCTTGTGCTGACTTTCCTTCAGGTTCAGAAGGATTAAGATATTATCCTTCCTACTTTCACTGGGTAACTTTTCTTATCTTGGATTCATTTGTTTAGCATGTTGAAAAATCTATCTTTTGCGGCAGAATTTCCAATCTTGTATGTTTATTGTTTCCTAGAATTTTATGACTGGAAGGAATGATCTAGCACTTATCCTCAATATATCTTGCGTTGTGGTCCCATTTTGGAAATAACTATGTCCAACTCAAATTATTTTTCTTAAACCTCTATAAACTCATGTTTAAATAATTTCATGTTTGCTGTTAAACTCAATCTTGTACGAGGAACAGTGAAGCTTTGTCTGTGTTTGTTATCACCTAAGTATCTTCGTTGAACTTACATTTCTCTCTCTCTCACCCTGTGTGTGTGTGTGTGTGTGTGAATGTATCTCCAATTCTTAGACTGATTTGACAAGAAAAATGGGGAGAAACCCCCATATTCTTCACTATATATATATATATATATATATATATATATAAATGAATTAGGCAAAAATGTCCAGTTACATCAGTTCAAGATATATCTCTATTTACAATTGAAGAGTTAAAAATTCACACCAAGATAATTACTTCCTTGTGTGGTTTATGAAATTTTCCTGTGGCCTATCAGGTTGTGCAAATATTAGATGGAAGATTCATTGCCCCCTTTGTCCAGAATCCCTAACATTATTTGTTAGTTTAAGCCCAAATCTGAATCCCTAAAGCAATATTGAATTGGCTGAAAAACAGAAATGCTCTCAAATTCGTAGTGGCTCAACCTCAATTCGAGAGTTATGTCCACTTGCCACTGCAGATTTTTTTCTTTTATTATTATTATTTTTTTCACTATACTGAAGGAGATTGCAAGTTTTCCCTTCTCTTCTATGTCTTGCCCAACTGAAAAATGCCCCCTCCCCCTCACATTCCTTTATATAGGAAAGTAGGTCCCACAGTCAAGCGATAAGTGAACAACACAATTGGGTTCCACATCATCCAACATTATCAATAATAACAAATTTATTCTCACTGTTGTGTCCATATGCTTTACTAGTTATTAATGTAATGATTACATTTATAGCTAACAAGCTGCAGAATTCTTTGGAAAGGAAAATTCATAACATGAAAATGCTACAGGCCCATTTAAGTTATACAAAATAATAGATAACACAAGGATTTGTTGTCCTAGGCATTCACTTGCACTCCCGAGTCATATGTGTCTCTGGGTTTCCAGTTTTGAGGTATGTTATTGACTGGAACTACCCATGTCTCGTCTCCATTGCTGTCCCTAAATAACATCCTTATTGATAGAGATCCACTAGGTGGTGGGGTTGCTGTCCATACTGCTCCATATGTCCTATCGAGTAGCCTGCATTCAAAGTTTTGTGTCTACACATTGTAATTTTATGTTAGTACTTGAATCTAACTAGAAAATAAGTTCCGTTATTACAAAGAAATATTGCTCACACGTTAAAAGATTGATAGATACCTCACATAGTTGCACTGCAGTTATATCTTTCCTGCCTTGTTGATACCAAATTACAAAAGCCAGGTAATGAGGGTTGCTATTTTCTTCAATCTTGAATGTAATATTTCTGTTTGGGTAACTGCAAGGAACCCTTTTTTTGGAGCAATGCGGGTGTGGGGAACAAGAGAGAGAGCTATGAGCGACAAAGTGTGTATTGAGAAGAAAAAATGGATAATTAAAATTTTTAAATATAGTTTTTCCATGTATGAGATGCATGTAATGTAGGAAAATATTTCATAATAGATCTGATCCCTAGAAAACTATCTTTTAGAGATTAGATGTAGTATCTTATAGAATTTATCCATCTTCATTTAAGCATAATAATTTTACCGTCTATATTCAATATCGACTATGCCAAGTGCTAAAAGAGATGTTGCTGCATCCGTATTCTGAGCCATTCGACCAAAGGCTCGCCTGCTCAAAATGAAGTCTGTATTGTGACTGGAACCACTGTCAGTTATAACCACAGTTACTCCTTTGTCTGAGCAATAGTTATTGTTGGTGCACCTCACCTGAAATAGCACAATACAGTTCACAATAAAATCACTTTATATGATGAGAAAAAGTGGACGTTCTACATGGTTGGTTAACGAACATCCATCTTGTATCACAATATTTCGGTTCCCCGAACGATAACTACCTCGTAGCAAGAGCCACATCCGACACCAGCTCGATAGAGATTTGATGCAGCTGATACATCTCCACCGTTAATCGTAGCCCCAAATGTACCGTAACCACATTGGCCCGCTGCATTATTGTGAGATACATTAGACTTCTGTTGCATAAATTGATCAAATTACATCGCTGACATACACATATTTATTTGTATATAATATGTTGAAAATATAATATTTATGTATTACTACAAGAAAAAGAGATGATATTGTACGCGAAATATGTCATTCGTATATTGACGAAATCTCACTTTCTGTTCCTTTATCATCAGAATTCGGGTAATGAGCTGCCCGAGAATGAACAAAACAATCTTGGCATGTATCAGCATTTCCCAGCGTATGCATGAAAAGAAAAGTCACTAAAAGGATCAAGAAAGATTGAAGGAAACTCATCGTATTATCGGAAGCAGAAACAAGGTATGCAAAGAAGATAAGTTGGTGTGCATGAATTAAATGACCTTCGTGATATATATAATGAAAAGAACTTGAAGACCACCTTGGGTTGGTAAAATATTTAGACAGAGACATCCATGAAACATCCTAGGCTCTTTTATATGCCTTTTGACCTTCTTTGCAATTTAGTAGATTTCTTTGGTCTGGTTTATGGAATGTCAAATTTATACATCATTACATAGTTTTTGAATTCGACAAGGAATTTATGTAAACATTAAGAAGTTAGACTGTCATTCATATGTTACGGTATCTGCTAATTCTTATGACACATTTTTGCAGCTAGAATTCTTCAGTAATAATTACTAATGACATCAAGGGGATATTTTCTTTGATTAGTAGTCTGATTTGAACGTGTAAACTGGCTAAATTTGGGTGCCAAATTGTATGAAACCAGTCATTTTCTTGTTCTAAATATGAATAAAAGAATATGCAAAAACTTACTCGTAGCAGAAGTAAAATTGAAGTTGCTAGAGTTAGGTCAATTTGCACCTAAGGATGCAGCCAGCGTTCCACTCTGGGGTGGGATGGGGTGGGGAACCATATGCATTTTTACATCTGTATCCATTCATTATCCAAATGGGAGTTTCAAATTTGGAAGGCTGTTTCACCTTTTCACCCCCACCCTTTTTTTTTTTTGGGATTTGGGGTTGGGGTGGGGGTACCCTACCCTTTGATTCAGATCAACTTAGCTTTGGCCCCATTTTTACAAAAACTCATTTTTCAAAACCCCGTTTCAATCAGACATTCTCCCATCAAATAATTTCACACGTAAATCGAAAATATTTCCTTATTTTTTAACCTCACATTCTCTGAAAAATCACTATTCCAGAATACACTTTCTTACTATAATGGGGCTCAAACAGGGGCTTAATAAATAGTTTAATATTCTTGAAATATGATGTTCTCTTGTACAATATACTAGGGATTTTTCTTGATTGGTTACACGTACTTTTCGGGTGATTTCATTTGGTTAATTGCTAGGTTCAGATCAAAATTAACAAGCTGCTTAGAAATTGCAGTATTATGTGTTGTTTGTCCAAGGAGAAATCTCAGTTTCTGTCCCTTTACCATCAAGAAACGTTTTTGAAAATCTTTTGTTTAGTTTTTGGGATGTCAAAACCATACACCATTACGTAGAGTGAATTTGAAGATAAATATTTAGATATTTTCCAAGTCCGCTGATTCTCTTGACAAATTTTACTATATTTAAACATTTGTTGAACAAGAATTCTGCTGTAATGATTACTATGACATAAGTGGCATATTTCTTTGAATAGTGTAGTCCAGTTTGAACGTGTAAATCGGCTGTAAGTTCTTGTAAAAAAAAAAAAAAAACTCGCTATTCAGTATTGTTGGACATGATTAGAGGTGTTTACTTTTTCTTTCAAAAATGATCTCTTCAGTGAAAGTAGCCCCTTTCACGTTTTCTCGTCTGCAACGACGGCTATCTCTAAAACTAAAAGTATGTTCTAATATTAGTTGTTTAAACCCCATCTCTAAAATAGAATTGTAAGACGAAGGTGGTCAGGCTTATCGTAAGCCCATAAGTCATGCTTTAAATCATGTTTGGGAGATG
>CAIGRK010257351.1:0-13828 GCA_903798315.1 Fraxinus greggii | reverse complement strand
GTAGCGTCTTCGACGACCATTGCTTGCAGGAAATGTTCGGCTTTGCATTTTTTGTTGAGCGTTTTCATGTCCTTGTGAGTAAGCTGTTCTCGCTGAGCCGTCATCTTCATCTCTACCTTCCGTAATGAACTTAGAGTTGAGAATTTAGGGTTTTGGTTGAGAAATTTGTATAACCGTGAAATAAAAATATTTGAAATTGATTTAGTGGGCGGTTGTTTGATGTGGTGGTGTAGGCGGTTGTTTGATCAGATGTGGGTGGTTGTTTCATCAGAGATGTTTAGCCAGGGTTTTGGGATGGTTGTTGGTTTTGCAAATGGTGCCGGTAATTTCATGATCTATGGAGTGGTTCTATTGTTGTTATTATTGGTTTCTGTTGGTTGTGGTGTAGGCGGCGATGGTTCTGTTGCTGGTGGTGCATGTGGTCTTGGTGAAGTGGTGACCGTTTGGTTTTCCACGTTGTTGGGAGTGGCGGTGGCAATTGGGTATGACTAAGTCTATCTTCATTGTGACTATTTGTGACCATTTTAAATGTGATTATATGTGACTTGGTTAAATACTGTCATAAATTAGACTGAAACGATCAGAGATAGTTAAGCTGAAGACAAATTTGATCACAATTAATTATAGATAACACGTTAGTGAATGTAATATTTATGGTTGCACATTTGAGTTGAATGTGGTAGTGGTAGTGCATTAAAGGTAATGGTAGTGGTAACTGGCGGTGTTGTCTGCGTTATGTACAAATTTGTTTATAGCGAACCTCTGTGCCAATATGTATTTATTGTGACTGTGATTAATTCTCTGTTGATTATGACTAATTGTGACTTGATCATATATCGTTACAGTTAAGATTAAACTGGTCACAAATAGACATACTGAAGACAAATTTGGTTACATTTAGTCACATTAAAGATAAATTTGGTCTCAGTAGTCATAAATGACACAATTAGTCTCAAATCTAGGGTCATTTCGTGGAGGATGGGATGTAATCTCCAAAAAACTTATTTTAAATTTTTTGATTTCTTTTAAAGGGAAGGGTGTGGTGGGTGGGGTTTAATCTCGAGAAATGTTTTCAATTGTTGAGAATTTTTTATAGGTAGGGTGGGTCCGTGGGTGTGGTGGGGTTGGGGATCGTTGGATTTTATTAATTTGGTGGGGGTGTGGATACTATTAATGGGATGGGGATAATTAATTCAAATTAATTGTATATTATATAGATTATTAATTGAAATTAACACCTGAATTTTGAAATAACTTGACAAGTTTGTTAATTTTGAAATATAATTCTTATATATAGGAGCTATGTATTCTTCCATAAATTTATAGTAATTTTTGTGCGGGATTCTGATGAGTGGGTTCG
Organism: Fraxinus greggii; assembly: GCA_903798315.1. Taxonomy (NCBI): domain Eukaryota; kingdom Viridiplantae; phylum Streptophyta; class Magnoliopsida; order Lamiales; family Oleaceae; genus Fraxinus; species Fraxinus greggii. Next base: position 12,468 of record CAIGRK010257351.1, on the reverse strand, counting down.
TTCTTGAAATTTCCTCTTGATTGTTCTTTGCGCCTTGTTCTGTAACGGACCAAAAACTGGAGATTTCCCATCATCAATCACCAACAAAGCATTTTCCACCTACAATGAATCTCCAGCCATACAACAATCAAATCTTAATACAGTTCAAGTCTCACAAATAAAAACAGCAGCTACTTAACCGCATTCTTAAAAAATTTCTTGAACATAAGATTAGTGTTCACGAAAATATCTTTCGAATTAAAACCACCACAATTGTATAGTTCGTTAACAAGTAATAAAATGGATTTCAAGTTCCGGTATCGTCCCACAAATGTTGATTAGTTCAATTTTAATTATCGCGACATTAATCGAAGCAAGAATAATATGATATGTTTGTTTGTTTGTGACAAAATTATGAATAAATTAATCTGCTTATGCAATTATGAGTAAATTAACTAAATGAAATGAAAATTGATGTATTTAATAGATGACAAACGTACTATGATCCCAAATTATCATGCAATAATCATTTTTAATCTTAGTTCTACACTTTGAAAACACGATTGAATTTTGACAAATCAATATTCTTATTTTATTTAATAATCTCTCTCGAATAATGTTAAACATACTTTCATATATGACACGATTATACTTCTATGAAGGACCCGACTATATTTCTATGAAGGATGCGAACATACAAGAATATATGAATTTTTATGAACACTTAAAAATTCACATGGAGTATAATAGCATATTTCTATTCCTTATTGAACCCTACGACAATTTACACTAGATCGAACCTATTTTTCATTTTTCGAATGTATAAAATAAGCCACCAAATTCAAATAATTATCGTAGAAAAAAAGATAATCATGTAAATCATTCAAAATTCAAAGACGTGTTTTCAATGTCAATTATGTAATACTAAAAATTAAAAATTCATATTACAAGGTTTATCGTTCTTCTTGTACAAATAAATCTAGTCTAACATGTTACGCAGGAAAAAAAAAGATATAACAGTTGTTCATCACCCGGAAATTCTTGAATTTAATATTGAAGTTCTTGAAATTGAATCTTGATGTGTTCCTTACCTCCTCTTACAATTAATTCTCTACACCATAATTATGTTTTGAGAATTGGTATATATAATCCCTCTAAAGAGTCCCAAAAAATCTCCAAAAATCGTGCTTATCATGGCCCAAACGGAATTTTCCTTGTTGGAATTAAATTTTGAAGGAAACGAATTTTTTTTAGCCGAATTGGCTTGATTGAGCGCCCAATAATAAGCCGGGCAGCTGCATAAGCATACTAAATAATCCCTTACTGTAGTTAAGGTTAAGGGCGGGTGGCCACTCGACCTATATAATTGGACGACTGCCCAGTTATAAAAACTTCTCGAGTTTTACTTTTAGCCATTTCTTTATTTTTTTCTTCCATTTTGATCATCCACATTAAATTACTTCGATATTAGTACTTCAACTTTTACGTAAATGAATATTAGTCCCCAAATTTCTATCTGTTGTTGGCCAATTGATCATTCTTTCTTTTCCAAATGCTTAGAAACGGGTCCAAAACTGAAATGATATAAAATTAATTTAAGTAAAATTCAATACTAAAAATACACAAAAGTTTAGTAATATGGCCCGAATAAGTGCACAAAAATACACTTATCAACTAGCATTGATAAGTCAAGTTTGACGATGACCAAACTAATTAAAATGCACGTTTACAGCCCCTCTCACCTAAGTCACGAACACCAAGACAGGGAACAAAGGTAACATTGTCTTCATCTTCCCACCGCACTCAACTTATGCACACATCTACAACATGTTTGGTATACAATAACATTGTCCAGGGTTGCCCACACCACCTTACCAAATATGCTGTTAAGGCACTATCACATAACTATATGGAAGGCAACAGCAGGAGTAAGCAAAGCGAAAGGACAATGGAGACCGGAAGATGTTCACAGGTTTGAAAAAAAAGAAATGACTAAATGCTAAATGAAATAATAAGAGAAGAATTCAAACATAAACATGAGGAGAAAATGAAATCAAACCATTGAGGCTAACTATTAAAAATATAGAAACTACATGTAGTAGATGAAAAAGCAGATTCTGAATAAGAAAAAATAGCAATGACAGCTAGAGGAGCTAGAACTAAACACTTCTCCAGTAGCCGTGTGTGGAAGTGGTAATGAATGATGCCATTGATGAATGTGCGCTGTCAGGTTTCACATATTAATAAGGAGAAACAAGCAATGTACTCATATTATGCCGCTCTCAGATACAAGCTGATGACACCAGACGAGGCAACAGAAGCATAATTTCCTCAAAATATTAGCTTGATCACAGAATAGAACAAGATAGTGTGAAATTATTTGCATTAAGTCAAGCTTCATCTAGTTGTAGATATGTACATTTTCTGTTTTGGAAAGGGGTACACTCAGATGAGAGAGACGGACATTTCAGGGTTGCTGGGACCACAGAGGTTACACAATCCATCCTCCATGTTCGAAGGCACATCCATAGAGGAAATTCCCAGATCCACCAAAAGATGGTCACTTGTTCCAATGGCTGTTGGTTCACTATCATCCATGACAATGTAGTTTTCCTCAGCACGCAAAACTACATCACCAGTATCCTGAATGAAAGGAGCTTCAACATTTGATACTGCTGCTCCATCTAAAAGAACTTCAAGGGGGGCGGTAAGACTGGCATAATCATTAAAATCGAATTTCACTTCTAGAATAGGAATATCAAAATCCACCAAAGAAGCACGTGAAGATTCACAATTTCCAGTCATGTTATCTTTACAGCACCCTTCTACAGCCACATATTTAGTGCATTCAGCATTTTCTAGAGGCGTATCAGATGTATTCCCAGATTCATGCCCTGAATCCTGCTCTGAAGTAATGTACTTATCATCAAGGAAGACGCTGCTGGGTTCTCTTAGTTTAGTTTCGCCAACAATCTGGCAACTGAAGTCTTCAGCTTGATCAAGTGGAGAATCGATACTGTTACCCATAGAACTGCAACGAGTATCTTCTTTAAGAGAACTGTCTTGTGTACTTGATTCAGATATTTCACTTAAGTGTCCATTATCAAGATACGTCCTACTTTTTCCAGCACATGCAGAATTAGAAGTTGACCCTAAATCATGCAGGCTATTATTTCCATTAAAATAACATGAGTTTTCAGTAGCTGCAGGGTTTTCACTTTGAACATTTGGAGAAGCTATCTCACTACAATAGCCATTCTCGTCATCTCTAAATACGGAAGCTAAATCTGAAGGAGATTGAGTGTTGTTTAACTGCTCTTCATCACCGATTTCCTTTTCAGTAAAATCAGGGGCTGCAACTGCAAATATTTGGGTATAATGTGAAGACTCTTTGCAGACATTTTCCAGTGTGGGGGAGTCCTTTGCATTCATTTGAAGAGATGAAGCATGTTGAGAATGTTGGTTTTTCTCACCCACTCCACTAGTAAATCCAGAAGTCGTTTCAATGTGTTCTGAAGAATGAGTTGTGGCAGTGGACAAGAACCCAGTAAGTGCTGCAGCTAAAGCTGCGTTAATTGAAGTTTGCTTTGGTTTTGCGCAAGGAGAATCCTTTAATTGTTCCAAATCATCATTGTCTTCTTCGTCCTCATCGCACAAAAACTCAGGAGCACTAACCACAAGACTTGGGTGAGAATATGGAGCATTTAGAGAATTGGGTGCATTATGGGATAAGTTGGAAATGTTACTAAAAGATAAATCCTTCTTTTCCAAGTCTGATTCTTCACAAGGCTGATAATTACTTCCCTCATCGTGGAATGAGCTGGAGTTGGATTGGCTGAATGAAAATGGAGGAGCAGATATTCTCCCACAATGTGGAAGTCCAGAATTCTGAGAGTTTTTTGCAAATGTTTCCAGTTGCTGCTCTACCTTTTGAAGCCTTGCCTCCATGCTCTCTATGGGCTTAAGTATTTTTTCTTCGAACCTCAAGCATACATCTTCTACTTTACTTACTCGAGAAATAAGCTGTTCCAAAGCTCTTTCAAGACGTCCCTGTGGCAAGTCTTGCATGTCTTCTGGCTCAACACGTGCCCCTATATTTAGAGACGATGTTGATGGCAGGAAGTTGGCTGGCTTGGATGCACTCTCATCACCTTTCTGCAAACTCTCATACTGCTCATTAACTGCTGATTCTTTAATATGGTTCTTCCTATTAGCAATCTCAGTTGTATCAATTGTTGGCAACCCATTTTCCATTTTATCATCCTTCTGCACTTCACCAGAAGCATGTGTGTCTTGTACATGTCTGTTGCCTGATTTAGACAATTGCAGAAGCGTAGGGACGAGCATGGCCATTAGGGAACTTCCATTTGAGCTTCCTTGCTGCATAGCTTGATTTCCTGCATCAGTTAACTCAACAGGGTCCGCATATACATAAATTTCATCAATATATGCACAATCTTTATCCTGAAGAGATAGAAAACGAATTGTGAGCACTGTGCAAGGATCTGCATCGCTGATTTGTGCTGTAGCCTCGTAGATATCCTGAGGGTAAATATCAGAATACCGGACATTATCATCAATGTAAACTTATTTCTCATACAGAATTGATGATGCAGAACATAACACACAAAGAGATCAGGGAGAGAAGAGAGAGAGAAATAGATATAGAGAGAGGAAGAAGATTTCAATATTTGATCATGAATAGTAGTCAGCCAAATAATGAAATTCTAGGTTCTTTTTATAGCGCAAAGGTGTCAAGTCTAAGGTAATTTCTAATAAATAACAGCTACTCAAAATAATAAAATTCTAGATAATCATAACTACTACATATTTATCTAAATCGAACTCTATCTTTATTCCTATCAACTAAGAATATCTTCCATTCCCCATCAATTGACCTTTTAAACTTTCCACCATGAAATCACCAAGCAAAATTAAAAATGATGTGTGATGTCCCATTAGTAATTGTTGTCACTTAATTGATTCTTTACAAATGAAGCAAGAAGTAAAGGAGATAGTCTCTCATTTTCATTTGACGGGAAAGCAAAAAGCTATTGTTTTACCTTTACAAGACTAATGATAAGATTATCAAAGTTCCAGAACATAAATGTAAATTAGTATCCCATCTTTTTTTCGCAAAAGGTAACACGATTATAGAACGTATAAGCAGATTGATAATGTCAATTTTACAAAATGACCTTAACTCCCTTCTAGAGCATCCCTCCAACAATGAAGTAAGCAATGACACCGTTCTAGACCAACAAAAGGGAAGGTGATTGCTACATGACAGGAAATCAATTAGAACAATCTTATAAATGATGGGTGTCATTAGTTTGAATTTAAGTTGAAGGATCAACTTCTATGAATTTTCAATTAAATGTGTGTGCGATCTTTCTTTTCTTGCAAATTTTATTTAGAAAATGAACAAGTAGGTGTTGTTATCCTTAAATAACTTTTTTACTCTTTTGTCTTCTATATAGAGATAAGTCAAGAGATTTTTACCCTTTGCATCTTTCATAGAAATAAGTTAAAAAGAGGTACTATTTCAAACTGTACAACATAATTTATGCAACAAGAAAATTGCAAAAGCAAGAATCACAAATGAAGAGGTTATAAATAAGCAAGTCACTGGAACATACCTGAACCTTTTTCCTTCTGTTTGTATTGGTAGTCTTGATTGAAGAAAAGTCAGTTTTCTCTCTGTTGATTTGGGTTTTGTTTGAGGAAGAACTTCTCCCATCTTCAGGGGCTTTAACATTTATCCAGTCGTCTTCACTAGTGACAATACTTCCTCCATCTGTTAATTCCTGAGTTAGTTCTCCTATGAAACCCACCTCGTGCTCCTTGGTAACATCTTCAAAGCCAGCGGTTTGGAGAAACATCTCATCTCTTTCAGCAACACCACAGCGAACAGTACAAAGGTACTCATTGCTACTCTGAGGAGAATTTGCATAGTATATCTCATACACACGAGCAGTACTTCGAACATAAACTTGACCTATGTCATACTTTTGCCTAAAACATACTGCAGGCACACGGATATTTGTAGTCAGTTTGAGAATGCAGAAAATTCTCAAGAGAATGTTGAGTAATTTACTTTGAATATGATTCATATATATCCCAAATTAGAAGGAAGATAAAAGAAAGTGTACATGATTTAGAAAGAGCTATGATCAAAGACAAAAGAATGGTAGCACAATTGATGCAACAGAAATTAACTGACTGAATCATAATAGACTTCTGAAGTCTAAAACAACTAGACTGGGTCCATCTCAAAGAAATTTTTGCTTGAAATGAAAGTGTCCATGTAAAATGATAAAATTTTCTTAAAGAAAGGTTAAAAAGCATGACACCTCATTTATTCGCCTCTTCAAGTTTTAGGAATGAAAGTATTTTAGTTTTTATTGGTTGCTAAAAATGGATGATATTCATACGCAATGGGTCTCACATTTAGCACCTAGTGGACACTGTAATATGGACAGTCCACGAGTCCGGGATTAGTAATTCATCAAATCTTTACTAGCCTAGGAATTAATAAGTCAAGAATTTCTAATTTAGAGTCCTAGTCCATGTGGTAGGTAACTTCTAATTCATATACGTGTAATCTCTTTTGAAAAGAGCTCATCATTATGAAAATTTGTGATGATTTCTTCTTCTACTTTCTGGACAACAGTAGAATTTTTAATCTATGAGCCTCATATTAGTTAATTTTCTCTTTATACTAGTTTCACATGGATAGCATCGATAATTTGTGAGTCTCAGATTAGTTAATAAATGCATTCTTTATGAGGCTAGGAAGTCTTGGATTTAATTACAGAAGCTTCCTATTTAGAGTCCTAGTCCTATGGTAGTGGTAAATTTTATAAATCTACATAAGTAGTCTCCTTATTGTGATGAATGACAATCATCATAGGAGTTTTGCAATGATATGATGATATCTTCTTACCAAAGGTAAGAATTAAGATGATTCCCCTTACCTTTTGTGAGTCTTCTTCTACCACAATCACTACTGCATAATTCTTCCTTCTTGAAAGGCACTTCATTCTTTTATCAACAAAAGTCAACACTCGTAGAATAATCCCTTCCTAGATCATAGACACCAAACTTCTTCTTCTCAAAAGTGAAGTCCACAAGTACTGTTCATCAACGCCAAATGGAATGTGAAATTCTTTCCTTTCTAAATCCTTAAACTCCGTACTTTTTATCTCTTATTTTTCCATATCTAGAACATTCTAGCCCAATGCTTTCCCCCTACTTTCACCAGCATACTTACTGAACTATGCAATTATAGACTCCATGTTTCAGTTGTATATTTAAAGAAAGTCTTTTAATACTCATCCTAAGCCATAAATATCCATAATTGCACAAAAAATGATACAACATCTAGGCATAATCACATTTTTCATCCTCTATATTATTTTGCAGCTAACAGGGCAATCTACTACATAAATAAGGAAAAGAAATCACATTTGATTTCCCAATTTATGGAGTTTTAGTCAACCTAAGGAAATTATATCAAATTCAAGGGAATGATTGGATAATTGGTTTAGATATTTTGGATTCTCCCAATTACTATTTGCACTCAGGTAGTAACTACTTAATAGGGTAAGGGGGGTAAGGGGGCGAAATTTTAGCAAAATATTTGATACTTTCATGGATTAAACTCTCTACTTAATGCCTTATTTCTTATTGATATCCCATGTTAGTGCTCATTAAAATAAGCCCTTCTTCGTTATACTATCAATAATTGATGCGGAAGCGTTTTGTGAAATTATTGTAATAAGAATTCCGTAACAAATAAGAACGACTTGGAATAATCTTGATTTGTATATATTGAATAATAATTGACGTTCCAAAAAGTGTACAATGCATTTATATTTATATGCGAATTTATTTCTTAATCCTATTAATATAAGGAAACTAATATAAAATCGTAATCCAAAAGAGATTCTAATCAATAAAAAAAAAAATATTCCAAACAAGAAATAAGAATAAAAAGATAAAACCTATTAGAATTAGAAAAGNAATTGATGCGGAAGCGTTTTGTGAAATTATTGTAATAAGAATTCCGTAACAAATAAGAACGACTTGGAATAATCTTGATTTGTATATATTGAATAATAATTGACGTTCCAAAAAGTGTACAATGCATTTATATTTATATGCGAATTTATTTCTTAATCCTATTAATATAAGGAAACTAATATAAAATCGTAATCCAAAAGAGATTCTAATCAATAAAAAAAAAAATATTCCAAACAAGAAATAAGAATAAAAAGATAAAACCTATTAGAATTAGAAAAGATAAATCACAATTGTAGTAGGTCCTACTAATCATGATTATGTACTACATCAATCTCTCCCAATTGAAAAAAAAACTCGTCCTCGGGTTTGGTTAAAGAAAAGAAAGTCAATCAATTGGGAGGAAAATACTCAAAAATTTATGTAAATACTGATATTGAAAAAATGACCATTTTTTTATGTGCTCGATAAACGTCATCATATTCTTCAGTTGCATTTTTCAAAGTCAGTTTTGTTTCTACCATGCTTATTATATTCTCTTTACGGTCAATAATTACGTTATATTCCTTCACAGACGAATTATGATTCGATTTCTCATCTTTGAGCTCGCTTTCGGTAGAGGCCACTGGTGGTATTTTCAATTCTTTATACTTCCCATCTTTTGCTATAATGTTTAGTGATACTTTCTTCAACAAAAAAAACTGGTATGCGAACTCAAATCCTCATCGTCCATGTTTCCTTTATTCTTACGCAATTTCTTGACACTGAAGCTGTATAAAAGGTTTCTAAAATTTTTATTCTCAATTTCACAATCTTCACCTTTGACTCATTCGTGATTGCAAAGTTTAATTTCTTCGTCTCCTGTTGGACGCTTTTGATCTTCAACTTGTTCATCCTTAGAGTGCGGCTCGATCTTGGGATTTTCAATTGTAATTTCACCTTTACGTTTACTTTCATTGTCAACTTTCATGTATAGGGGATCAATAAGTTTTGAGTTTTCAACTTGCACGTGCTTTTCTTTTTCTATTGTAATATCATTGACGGCAAAATTTTGATATCTTGAATTACATCTTTTTAATCTCATCATCTACCTTATGAATCTTTTTCTCTTCGTTTACATTTGTACTCACAAATTGCTAGTCACATAATATCAAAACAATCTTCTTATCAAACTACCTAAACACATACCTATTATCTCAACTTATATAAGTAGCATCTACATCATAGGACTATGATTGTCCCCAAAATATATGACAAATCGTCTATCTCTACCACGTCACATATAATCTCATATTTGTAGTGCTTTCTAAGAGAGTGAAATTTTGCGTACCTCCATATTTTGAATTTCGTGTCCTTGTGAAACTTGATAGCACGGCAAATATTTTTAGTCTTCAAATTTAAGGATTTTGCTACTTATACACAAAAAATGTACACAAGTGATTACCGAAAATGAGGATGGAAAAGATTGGATGAAAAAGTTGGTTGTGTTTTAAACTGGCAAATGATAAAGTGTCATGTGACATTATGTAATCCATTATTTAAATATTAATGTACATGTAGCAAGATCTCAAATTTAAAGCTTTCACTAATGCTTTGGACACCAAGTTCTCACAATCTCAGTACTTTTATGATTTATTATCACTTTGCACACTTTGTTGTTGATAGTGCATCATGTTCTAAAAATTTTGTTGTACTTCAAATATGAATCTTACATTTTCTGGATAGACTTTCGAAAAATCCTTGATAACTTGTGTGTATTCAAATTTAGCTGTCCAGAATATTCTCTAGTCACCTGTTGCCGTGTTTTAAGTTTGTCGAAGCAACCAACATTTATAGTAGTTAAAGTCTGCAACTTCTTGTCGGCTTGCTTCTATATGGACTCGTGATTCCTTTTAAGACTTAACGCAGTCAGCATCTGTGTGATGTTGTGAAGGGTTTCATCAATCCCCTCGATTTGTTGTTCGAGTTTATCAAGCCTCCGTTCATCATCGACAGTTCGATTGCCATCGAAACCATAGTCGATATCAGATTGAGGCAATTTTTTTGCTCTAATACCAATTTTGGTGCAAAAGTGTTTTGTGAAATTCTTGTAATAAGAATTATTTAACAAATAAAACGATTTGGTATAATCTTGCTTTGTATATATTGAAGTATTAATGCTCCAAAAAGTGTATAATGCATTTGTATTTATAGGCAAAATTGTTCTCTAATCGTATTAATATAAGGAAACTAATATAAAATCCTAATCCAAAAGAAATTAGAAATTCCATTCTAATCAATAAAAAAAGAAATCATATTCTAAAGAAGAAATAAGATTAAAAAGATAGAATATATTAGAACTAGAAAAGATAAATCACAATTGTAGTAGGAAACTACTACTCATGATTATCTACTATATCAATAATTCTCATTTTATTCTTTTCATGTATTCGAAGATAAAAGCACATAGCTCACATATGGCCATATTTGGTTTGGATAAAAATTATATTTTTAGTAGATTTTGATAAAAGTCAGTAAAATGTGTGGTTAAAAATTTGATAAAAATCTGAGAAATGTGAGGTTGAAAATGAGTTCTGAAAAAAATGAATTTTAAGAAATGAGGGCCAAACAGGGGCATAGTTTGCCACACATCAAGGAAAACTCATAAAACACACAACGGCTCCAACAGCCAAGTCAAACCATTAATTAATTTGGTATGTTGGTGTCCTGTAAATAGGAAAAAGACACCAGTAAGCAGTAAAAATTGGGATCTTGAAACCAAGTCATCCGATGTTAAAGCAACATGTGAGTTTGTTTTGGTATCAAATACTAATGGTAGGATACTCCGTTGTTCTAGGCATAAGTTGCAACTGAATTAGTAACTAATTACAATACAAACTCAAAACAAATGTCAAGATTCACATACAGTACAAATCTAGAGGGTGAAACTTTGCTGCACACAAACAGACACAGAAAGCAATCTGGAACCAGATCAGAAACACAGAATAGCATGATCATAGATATTTTCACATTCAGACCTTCAGCAATTGTATTAACCCTCTCGCCCTTCCCTCACTCAATATCCTAATAAAATGACTTCATCTTCCTGAACTACAAAGTGAATACGTAAAGTAAGTATACAACTTTAAGCTATCGTCAATACAGAATTATAGCTTTGACAAATCAAACTGCAGATTTGCAGAAAGCCGCTAAAAACTTATAAATATATACATCATCAAATACCAAAAAAGGAAAATTGATACTACTATAGTCCATACAACAAATTTTGGTGAGTCCCGTGCTCCATCAATATTTGTTCTCCTTCTAGATTGGAAGAATTTTATTTTTTTTGACTCTGCAATATACATATTTTTTTCCGGCCACCGGGGCCTGCTTGGGAGTTCTATTTTCACCGGTTTTGACCGATTTGGGTGGCTACGAGGTTTTGGAAGAATCGGTGCTTGCTAGTTTTTTAGGGCACCAACTTTGGATGGTCAAAATTATGTACAAGTAAAATATCACTTATAATTAAAAAAATTAATACAATAAACTATAAACTGAAAATTTCATTAACAGACATGTATGTAACTTTATCCTTTTTAAAGGTTTCAGAACCAGTGGATAATATACGGATTGGAATGTTTTAAATATTACTATTAAAATCACTCATAATCGGTCTCCTCGTAGGTGCTCAAAATCAATACTTTAAAAAATGCTCATAATCAACAGTGCACACGGGAACTCCCAAGCAGGCCCTGAAGTATATAAATATTTCTTCAGCAAAATGATTAAAATTTGGCATATATAAATTTACAAAATTTGAATTTTAATGGACTCGCTTCGACATGATCAAACCCTCAAAACCCAACAAAAAATATAATGAAGCAAAAACTCAGCAATAAGAATTTCGCTTACTCTTGATTTCACACGGACCGGAATCGGGTGCGGGGAGCTCGAGAACAAGAGGCGATTTCCGGGTCGGATCTTGTTGGTCGGAGTCAATGATCGGGTAATTGAACGATTCAACGGTAACAGACGATTCAAGAGAGCCGTGAGCGATGGCCCAGTTGGTCTCGGAGTTCCATGGAGCCATACAACTATTGTTGATGTTGATATGGTGTTATTGGTCGGTGAGAGTTGTTTCCCTTTGTTGAATTTGCATTTTTATTAGTACTAGACTGATTGTGTTTATATAGATTACAAGAGTGGCTGGCTGGATGGAAGGAAGGAAGGAAGAAAATATGAAATTTGGAGTTTGCAATGTAATTGTCAAGGTTTGATTGTTGCCACAGCCAAAGTTCGGTTTACAATATATATATATATATATATATATATATATATATATATATATATATATCACTCCTTCTCTTAAAAGAGAGAATGTGACACTCACTATTCATTCTTGTCACACTCGTGTTCATATTGATCCAATTTGGAATTGGTTTGTTACTGTTAACATGTGTCTGCCGCATTTTTTGACTGTGTTGA
>CAIGRK010257325.1:0-16064 GCA_903798315.1 Fraxinus greggii | reverse complement strand
GAAAATGCCCATTTTAGAATAAGTGGTTAACCCAAAACTACACTATTTGAAAGTTGAGACTCGTAACCATACCACGTAAAAAGTTTGAACACACAACCCTAATTTACACAATATTTAATTTTACCCAAACAAGGATAAAACTTGATTTACGTTGTTTGGAATTCTCTTACGAGTAAAAATTAGAAATCTAATTGACATTCGGTATCGAACACAAAAAATAAGATAAAATTATACTGTCCATTTCTATCTTACCATTTACCAAACACGTTACTCTTCTCCACACGTGTTCAACTTGTACGCATTAATCCTTTGCTAAGCTAAACCAGAGCACAAACTCATCACAAAATTGTACAAAGAATCATACAACTTACACGACAATCCATTATACCTCAAAAAGGAAATTAAACTGTGCTAGTATTAAAAACATAAACATAATTGGATCCAAAGCAAATCAATTTAACTGTATTGATAATAAGCAAGAAAGATTTAACTCGGTTCTGCAACTTCTTGATCTCTCTGTGTGGTCTTTGCACGGTTCCGATTTGTACTCGTTTAAATTCCATCGAGTAGCTTTCCGCACTATACACCCTCGCGCGTGCCAGGAATGTATACCACTCCAAAATTCACAGTATGGGGGAATAAGTGAGAAGGACAGGCTAAAAGTGCGCCTAATAATTCACCCTCTCGTCTTTAAAGTTCAAGCTCTCTATACCTTTGAGGGTAGAGTCAAAATTATTTATATTGGAGGTGGTGCGTTTGTGATCTGACGATAAGGCTGGTGAGCTTCTTTGAGCAGCACTGGAAATTTTGCGGAGTCCTCCTGCGAGTGCGTCTTTCTGTGAAGGGTCGTAATCATTCCCTGTGAGCACTGGATCACGGCTACCAGATACAGCAGGTCGTCTTGAAGATCCACTTGACCGGAAGATATTAGAACTCAATAACTGCACAAAGCATTATCAGAGGTAGTTAAAATACTGTAACTGCACAAAGCATTACTAGAAGTACAAAATGAGACAAAACAAAAGGGACTGCTATATATATCTGTGACATCAGTAGTAGTTACAATACTGCATACACAACTGTGCATAAAAAGGGACTTCTATAATATTTAGCCTCTCCAGGCAAAATTTCACATAGGGGAGGGTTTGAGAGTAAGAGCTGTCTTACGTCTTTATCCATGGCCGAGTCATTTGCAACTGGGCCTTTTTGTTTCAATAAGCTTCCAGAACTCAAAATGTTTCTACCACGAGTAGCATTTGCAGAAGACAGACCAGTTGCATTTCCTTCTTCACCACCTGCAAAACATTACAAAATTATTCTCAGTAGTGGGATGGTAAAAAAGCAGCTTATCAGCGAAATCATTGTTTTTTTTTTTTTCCGATAACAGTGGATGTCCGGGCCAGCTTGCGCGCACCTCGACTAATTCCACGGGACCCTGAAGTTTACGGTCGGGTACTCACCTCAGTGGTCCTGAGGGGACCCGAACTGGTGACCATTGGGGAGCAAACCCAAGGCCTGACCAATTGAGCAACCTCTCAGGGTTAACGCGAAATCATTGTTAAAGATAAAATGTAGATATGAAAGTAAATAATCGCATATAGCTAATTGGTACACANGCACCTCGACTAATTCCACGGGACCCTGAAGTTTACGGTCGGGTACTCACCTCAGTGGTCCTGAGGGGACTCGAACTGGTGACCATTGGGGAGCAAACCCAAGGCCTGACCAATTGAGCAACCTCTCAGGGTTAACGCGAAATCATTGTTAAAGATAAAATGTAGATATGAAAGTAAATAATCGCATATAGCTAATTGGTACACAGAACAGCTAGATGATAGAGAAGCCCAAGTCACACGACTTGGAATTTAAGACTAGGAAATAGGTAAAATGCACAGGAACAACCTGATAGCCTATCAACATTGGCACGAGGCATCCCTGAACTTGTTCCACCAGTTGCTCCCTGTCCCAAAAATCATTATGCTATTTGTATCTCGTATGTATCAGAAGGTCCGTGTAAAATTGATGTTACTTACAAGGGCGCGAGATGGAGGATTGGCAAGCTGTGACTGCTGATACTTCAAAATCGTCCAGTCAAATACATAGTCAAATTGAAAACCTGCAGGGTTGGAGAAGAAGGTGAGGAAAAACAAGGTAAGCATGACGAAGGGTAAAAAAGAGAGCATTCAAATAAAAGATTATTAATATTGTAATGAACGGCGAGAAAATATAACAAAACCTTCACGAATAAAAAGGTCACGGAAAATTCTCTTCAGGTAAGCATAGTCTGGTTTATCATCAAACCTAAGTGATCGACAGTAGTGGAAGTAAGATGCGAACTCCGTAGGATATCCCCGACATAAAGCCTGTAGGAACATAAGCTTGAATATCAGTTGTCTGACATAGAAAATTTACCACCGTCCAGAAGAAGCGTGAAACATCTATTACCTCAATAGAGGTTGACACTTTCTTTTCACTGATTTTTTCGTACTTCTGTTTCTTATTTCCTGCTTTCAGGCCCTGCCAGGGGAGACTAAATATTTCGGAGATAATAAGTACATATATTGTGGGATGATCACTTAAACGTGGTGGGGGTTGGGGTTTGATAGAGATAGATACCTTCCTCTCAAGAAGTACATAAGAACATATCCAAGTGATTCTAAATCATCCCTCCGACTTTGTTCTGTGAAGGCCAGACAACAGAACCAAAAGTAAAATCAATGCTTAACTAGATAGCAGTCATAGAATGTCAGAATAGAAAGCAAATTGATATAATTTGCAAGCTTACCAATACCGAGGTGAGTATTCATACTAGCATATCTAGCTGTACCAGTCAAGTTCTTATTTTCTCTGCATTTAAAAGTATTATTTTGCTGAGCAAAGTTAATCAAGTATATAAATCAAGAAAATCCTGCAAGATAAAAATTTACTGAATATGAGATAATGCACTTGGAACACCCAGGTGGCAAAAACAAAAGGCAAGTATCTCCTTTCCGTATTACACTTCAGGAAGAGAGAAACAGTATATTAGGGAAGGTAGCTCACAAGCATTTAACTATGCTTGATGTCCTTCTTTCTTATTTCTTGAATTACGAGCAATAAACCATAAAAATTCTAGAGAACTTGCCTATATGGAATGTGTTGATGAGTTGAGGAGTCTCTATACTTCTTTGCAAGTCCGAAATCAATAATATATACCTGTACATAATTGATAGAGTTATGGCAAATAAATAACACTAAGATAGATAGGAGGAAAACTTAAATCAAACCTGGTTTGCACGCCTTCCTAATCCCATAAGAAAGTTATCAGGCTTAATATCCCGATGCAGGAAAGATTTAGATTGAACAAACTCAACCCGGTTAATCTGAGAATAAAAGAAATCAACGTCAGGAGAAGAAATTGAAGAGCAAACTTCTTTAATTCCTAACCAGTGACAAGCAAACAAACTATACTACCATCTGATCTGCAAGCATGAGAACAGTCTTTAGAGACAATTTCCGACTGCAGAAGTTGAACAAATCTTCAAGACTAGGTCCCAATAAATCCATCACAAGGACATTATAGTCTCCCTCAACTCCAAACCATCTAACATTTGGAATTCCAGCTACCAAAATGGAAAAAAAAAATAGCCAACTGATAAGGACATCAAAGTAATAACCATTAAATAGTAAAATGGAAAACATGAGAAAGAATTGGAGGAAATGAAACAGATCATTACTTCCTCCTTGTAGCAATTTGTACAACTTAGACTCATAGAGTAGCTGGGGATGCTTTGTCTTGACATTTTCCTGAATGTAAACAGCAAGAGCAATTGGTGACAGTTAAATGCAAAATAGTAGTTGATAAGCAAATCCCCGTCCAAACAAATACACACATGCACACAAAAACAAACATAAAGAGCCTGGCAAGAGTTCAGCATCTTGGAGTCAAATGTCTTCCAAAAATCATTACCCTTTTCATGTTATGGACGAGCTAATTGTAGTCATGAAACTGAATGAACATCACACTGACAAATATGAGTCATTTCAAACGCTTCTGAGACTGAATTCCACATTTTGTAAGACACAAAGGTCAACACAATTCATGGGAAAAACTTTACAATCTCAAACTCCCCGATTGCCATCATTCTTTCCAATTTTAACTCAGCAATATAGTATTGTCTAAAGGCACTTAAGAATACATAAATAACTACAATTAATACACTAAAGCTCCATGTCAATTGCAGGAGAGATACGTGGAGAAATGCTTCACAGAAAAGTGGTGAAGGAAAAGGAAATAAACTTCCTGCTAACCAACAAAAAAATGTCTAAAATAACTAACTTTTCTCCACTTTCCTTATTGGAGGCATTCAAATGACACCTAATCACATATATATATGAGTAAACGACAAGAACAAACAGAACACAATTCTATTCCTTTCAAACACACTCAGCTTCCTTTACGGCTTGTCACACCAGACAATCTCAACTCCAAACAAACCCATATTTGGTATCGAACTGTGCTTTTGCAATGTAGTTATAACCCACAACAATATGAGAATTTAATCAGCGCGTATATTATTACCCAAACAGAACTTCAAAAGCTTACAAGAACAGCTTTCTGCCTCCAGAGCCTGCTTTTAAGTACCTAAACTAAGATGACGCAGCCAAGTGACCATAACATATATAATACACGGACAGTGAAAGCTTGATATGTAAACCATATCTATGGAAAAGAACCTTCAATTGCATGATATGAAACTGCATCCAGTCTACCGTACAAAAAGGTCACAGGAATGGGACTTCAACAGGTTCCTTTTACAAATATATTTCTCTCCCTCTCTTGATCTATATAAATTAAGAAATAGGATTACATTTCACCATATAATTTTCTTTCAACCTATTTATTAGCTAGTATAAATAATAAACATCACTATCAAACCCATCAAGGAACATTTCTAAATCACTGACACCATTACACAACTACAGAAACATAATCCAAATGAGAGTCGATCACCCTTAATTTCTTAATTATATCTCTACAGTAAGTCGAATTCAAAGAAATGCACAAGTAGTAAATAGTTCAGAGCAAAAAAAAATTCCCAAATTTAAGGAAATAAAGTATTCATAGGAACCTTTTTTTTTTTTTTAAATTAGAATATTCAATTCGCTCACCAGCTTAATAGCAACCTGTTCATTTGTCTGTATATTAGAACCTGCCAAATACAAAACAAATTTAAAATATCACGCCAATCATATCGAACAAACCCAATAATCAAAACCATAAATCACAAAAAGGAAAAATGAAACAGACCTAGATAGATCTCTCCGAACGAGCCGCTGCCAATTTTCCGGCCGAGCTGGAATTTATTCCCCACGCGCGGTTCCATCCAATTTAACAATAAAAAATTATCTAGATTTTAAGTGGATTTCCCTTATTTGTTCTTTTTCCAAACAAAAGAAATTAAATCAGGCTGAAAATTGTAGATTTAGAGAGAGAAACATAATGAATAATTGAATGCATCAAAGCATCTGTGGCCCTCTCCACGGCTCAGCGCTTTCTTTGATCCAATACGCCCCCCCGCAAGACTTTTTGCCGCACAACTATATAGACGTGTATATATATATATGGTTTGTAAGTAGCGAAATACGACGTTGTTTCGAATCTTTGGATGCTACGACGTCGTATAATATCCTATTCCTTTTTTCAGAAAATTGTAAGGTAGGTCCTCAATATTTCAAGTTATAACAAATTGGTCTCGGGGTTAAATTATTGGCCACTGTAGTCTCTGACTAACGTGTCATAGCTAGTTAGTCCTTAATTGATTGGAAATTGTACATTTGATCGTCGAATGAGTACATGACTTGCACGTGTTACCTTTTGAATGATAGTACAAGTAAAACCTTAAGGAAATATCTACTCACATAGAAAATATTACCTACTTACGATGTAGATAAAGTGTTGTATGTGTTGACAGCACATGATTGGCTGTCTAAATCTCCTTTTTTTCCTTTTTTGTGTGTGTGTGAAATCCAATGAAGTGACATTCCGTCAAAGTGTATATACACATTTTCTATACATTGAGCAAGGCTCAAAACTTAATCTTCTTAACTTTTACACGCCCAACTCTTTTAAAGATCACATAAAGATCATTGTGTCAGGTAAAGTATGAAACAACTGTACATAGACAATTTTTTTTATGAATAAGTAGATTTTATTTGTTCGGAAGATGATAAAATGTTATTGAGTTCTATCATGTGTCGAAGCAGTATTTTGAAAAGTGTGCCCATACACAAAATATGACTGTTTATTATGTTATACATATTTTTCACATGGCCTTTGCTTAGGACCACTTAAGTTCATATAAGCATGAAACTTGATATTATCGTCTAATAACGCTTTACGCTTTTTAGATCGCTGTATATAAGTATAAATTATTCGTATAAATTCGTTTTCTAAGAAGAAGTAATTTATAGTTTTATTATCTAGTCCATAAACTTTATTTTGAAATTAATTTTTTTTATCTACTTTCCATCTTGATTATAGAAGTAAAGATCTTTTACCAGACCCTTTCACATAATCAATAAAAAACACTATCTTTAATCCTAAATTATTGCAAAAATATCGTTCATTGTTCATTTTTTTTTTCAGACATCAAAGAGTGATTTTTAATGTAATAATCAATTCTTCGGTGTATTGAAACTAGCATTATAGCATATGTGGACAAGATCGATAACATAGTGATAAAATTTTAACTTATTTTCTTCATTATGACTTTTAGTACCACACTACCTCACCGCAAAACATAATCGAAAATATGAAATGTTTGTTATTTTTAATGAACATGTATAATTATTTTTTACTTTTAGACCGATGTCAGTTCAACGTTGACCCTCGACTTTGATGCCTTAATTAACCCACTATATTGGGGAGAAAATATACCCCATGTTTGACGCACATTCTTTCAAAATTCATTTTCAATCACACATTATTCAATAAAATAATATTTTTCATCGCATTAATAACTTTTACTTACTTTTTAACCATATATTTCTCATCATTTCACTATTTAAAATACATTATTTTCTCAATAATATCCAACAAACACCCCCAAGAATGAAAAAAATATTATTAACAAAACAAAAAGAGAGAAATATACTCATTAATCCTTTGTTTCTGTTTGTGGTATTACATTATGTGTAGCCAATGATAAATACTTCTTCGTTAGTCTCCCTTTCAACTGCCTGATTTTTGCATCTACTCTAACCGTGAACCCGATCTTCGTCTTTTCTCGTGCTTTTGACCGCTCCTGGCTCCACATGTTTTGATCCTCGACATCTTTCCTGTAGTACTTGATTTCTCGAATGATGTGATGATCCATTGGATTGAAAGATCTTCGGAAAGAAATGTGGGCAAGGTACGGGAGAATACAAGCCACTGTTACTAAAAGGGTTGTGATCCAGTAAATCGGGGCTGGAGCGAGAACTTCAACGAGCATTTTAAATGCGTATTCTGAGAAATTCGGGGATATGCTGCCGTAGACGAAAAGAAATACATACCAAGTTGCTATACTACCCCAAACTAGGAAGTGTTGTATCCATGTGAAGTGACTCATTAACAGCGCAATTTGGCAATTGACGGCCCAAATAATGCACGTGAACATAACTGTACCGACAGCCGTCATATCGGCTGTCTGCCCTCCCGCTCGGAAAGCTTGGTCGTAAAAGATTATGATGTTGAGGAAGAAAATGACGAGGGAGGTATACAGACCATTAGACATCCACCCGAATATCCTGCACCAGTCGAAGAACAAGTTTTTCGGTCCTTGCTGATACAATGCTGGAAACTGCATGAGGCGTTAGATTCTGTCAGTACAAGGAATTGTAGTGGGCCACGTGGTAGCAATAAAATGGTTAAGAACCATTCCATAAAAAATATAAGTTCAGCGACTAACATGAAACTTCACTGTAAATTTAGAAACTTTAAAAGGACTAACCTGCAGGCAGATCTCAGAATCAACATCCTGTTCGAAAACTCCAAGTGAAATGACAGGCAACGAAGTAAGAACGACGTTGAATAGCAGCATATACCAGTCAACATAAACTGACTGTCCAGAAAAGCCCGTGAATGCCTCAAAGTAGAAGATTGTGAGGCCAAATGCAATATTTTTGTAGAAGAAATAACAAATCTGAAGCAGAGAATTGCAATTTGTGTGAGAATAAATGGAGGATTGAAGAAACTAGTTCAAAGGGAGTAAAAAATGTTACTTATATTGAAAGAAACTACTACTTTAGTGTCAAAACAAGTAACATACTTATTTCCAATTTTGATCAATAAAAAAGATTTCTTATTTTAAATTACTTGAGTTTCTAACCTTAGCCGAACATTATTGTTCACTCCAAGAGAAAACATAGGAGAGAATATATTAAGTTGAGTTTATATACCATCTGAGCAATTCTTTTGTAGCACCAATGTCCATGTACGACTAGAAGCATCTCCAGAAACCGGAACTGTGCAACAGAAAAGTCGCTAGCCATCACAGCCTGCAAACAGCTGATAATTATGTTGGTCTGCTTGCATCATTTGAGAGCAATGCTAGTGAAAAGTACATGTATAACTTTTTCTAGACACATTAATTATTTTTTTTTATGTTAAAAAGATGTTCAATCAGATTATTTCGAAAAACAGAATGGCAGAGTTCAGCTCCTGCATAGAGATTTTCAATCCATAACAGAACAGGCACATGCATTCCACATTCACATCCAAGAGAAATAATCCTTCACCTTTCCTTCATATTTTATAATGAATGGACCGTCAGTGAATAGGAATTGTTCAAATTCCTCAAATGTGGGTTTGAACTCAAGTACGAAGCTGAATGTTTTCTCTAAAATGACAGAGTATTACTAATTTTGATACTATGCCCCTGTTTGACAACCATTAAAAAGAATTTTTTGAGAAAATGAGTTTTGGAATAATGATTTTTTGGAGAATATATGGTTAGAATGTAGAAAAAATTTGGATTTACGTGCAGAATATTAAGAATGTGTAGTTGAAAATGAGTATTAGAAAAAAAGAGTTTTGTAAAAATGGTTGTCAAACATGGGCTACATTATGCCATAATTTGGCATATCCTCATCATGCGTGAAGTTCTTGAAATGGTTAATAACTTGAGAAAAGAACTTGATAAGCATGCTTGCTTTATATTCTATAAATAAAAGAAATCCATAAACGTAAAGCTTAAAAAATTCAACACAATATTAAACCAGATTAATTTTTAACAGACATTAAATCAACATCATAAGCAAAACTTAGTTATTCACTACTTTTAAATGAGTATGAACCTATTCAGGGAACTAAATCTCATGGCACGAGTTATAGTAACAATAAATGTTCTTTATTGTGGAAGAATTTATTAATAATGGTCTGGGAAACAAGAAGCAGATAATGCGGATTCAAAGATGAATTCAGAAAATTATGGCCAATCAACTAGTTAAAAATGACAAAATTTGAGCATATTTATCTTATTTCTGTATCGTACAAACATAGAATTTTTTATTTATTAGAATGGTATATCTTTCTTGTTAATTCTGTAATCTGCGAGGCTAATTTCTTTAAATGTCCTATAATACATTCTCCAGATATCATTTTTAAAATCCTCATGGCATGAATATGTAGCAAAAGAACAAACACGTGCTGCAAATACGAGGCCGTGAGATACACTACCAACCTGCATTCCTTCACACCCACTGATGCCAACACCAATGTCTGCTTCTTGAATCATACCAACATCATTTGCACCATCACCGATTGCCAATGTGGTTTTTCCAGTTCCTTCTTTTACTAATCTTGTTACCTAGTTGCCAATTAACACAGGCACACACAAAAAATAAAAAATAAAAAAAAATGAAGAAAAATGAGAACTCAATTTTATATGAAAAATTGAGAAATAAATCCTCTCTGGTTAAGCTTAGAATAACCTTTTTTGGCAAACACGTTTGAGCTTTTTTAGCATTTTTCTTTTTCTTTTTTGAGATTTTAGCTCAAAACTTACTTTTCTGAAGTCTAAACTTACTTCCGAAAAGTAGTTTTACTTTTTATATGCAGAGCAAAATGTGTTCACTGCTCAGCTATGAAATGCTAAAGGGTAATATGAAAGGAATCTCACGAGAGCCTTCTGCTTAGGAGAAACACGACAGCATATGACAGAAGCACAATCAACAGCTAAATTCAAAAATTGATGCTTCATATCATCCTCCAACACAAAAGTTAGAGTTTTCCCATCAATGATCAAAGCAAATGCAGCATGGGGATCCTTTTCCAGCTTCACCATTTGCAATGCATTGGTGATTTGCATCAAAATATTTTCCTTTACGTCTAATGAGTCCAGATTCGCTGTTGTTATACAAATTTGCTTCATGCCTTGTCGAAGCAAACTGCAAGCATACCTGCATATTAAAGAAAAAATTTCAATTAGCAACTAGAAAGCTTTGTTTATCAAGTCACTGTGATTACCATAAAATATTTTGGAAAATAGCACTGGAGGTCCCCAACCATTTCACTATGTAACAAGTTGGCCCCAACTTTATTTTATTTTTTCAGAAAGTCGTCCCCAACCTTTCGCGTCACTTTCAGATGATTTGTAGAATGGTGAGGTAGACACTTAATTTCAATGAAAAGAATAAATAAATAAGAGGAGAGAAGAAAAGAAAAGGAAATGAAAGAAAAAGAAAAACCGGAAAAGTAAACCACACCTCCACCATCCCCCCTTCAAGTGGATAGAAACCATCCATTCGGAACCCACTTGTTACAAACGCAGAAGGT
Organism: Fraxinus greggii; assembly: GCA_903798315.1. NCBI lineage: Eukaryota > Viridiplantae > Streptophyta > Magnoliopsida > Lamiales > Oleaceae > Fraxinus > Fraxinus greggii. The sequence goes on along the minus strand of CAIGRK010257325.1, from coordinate 5,266 downwards.
TGTTGATGACTTCCCACAAAAAAAGCCGGGGACCAACTTGTTCCATTACAAAAAGGTCAGGCCCTCTCTTGATATTATCCCAAAATATTAAAGGCCAGATTCTATTGGCAATCGACATACCCAATATTAATTGCAGTTTCCATTTTATCACCAGTCAGGACCCAGATCTTTAGACCAGCTTGTGCCAGTTTATCTATGCACTGAGGCACCTGCAGAGAAGCAATAAAAAGGTCAAGTTACAAAGGGAGCATGTTTCGCCAGCTTAAAAGTTCACTTATAAGAAAATAAGTAATTTCTAGAACAACTAATTTATTCTGTTGGTGAAAGTTGAAAATAAGTTAGTTAAGAGTTACAACTTTGTTTATTTTAAAAGTAAAAGAAGCAAGTTATCCAAACGTCACATATTTGGAGCTGAAAAATTACTTAAAACTAACTTTTTTTAAGCTTAGGCAAACATGTTCGCTACGAAACAGTGATACACATATGATATACCCCTTTCTGCAATTTATCCTCGACTGCAGTTGCTCCAACAAGTATTAAGTCCCTTTCCATAATATCAGCAAGCAGCTCAAGCTTTTCTTCCCTGTCCCCACCAATTGATGTTTTAGCGTTACTGAACTCTTCATTCCAGGCAGAATATTCAGCCTCATCAAGCTTCTTGTAAGCAAGTGCGAGTGTTCGTAATCCAACCTCTCCATACTCATTCAAATGCTTCATGGTAGCTTCTTCATACATTCGCCCGTTCCTTGATAACCTATCAAAGATGATGCTGTAAAGGAAAGAGATCGCATTAAACTCCTTTTGCTTGTAGCAATATTTACTTGTCAAGTAGTAAACACGGATGCCAAAAGACACACCTGTCTGCTCCTTTGCACAGGAGAAAAATCTGACCATCTTCATCCCGCACAATAACAGACATTCTCTTCCTTTTGCTAGTGAAATCCAACAAATTGAGAATTTTGAACTCCCTGACATTACAAAAAAAAGTCATGAGACATCAAGATGTGTGATCCAAAACAGATTTTTTTTCAATCATGCAAATAATTTGTTCATGTTTTCACCTTTCAATAGGATTCTGAAACGAAGGATATCTTTCGCGAACAAATATGCTTGATTGGGTTCTTTTAGAGAACTCAAAGCCGAATTCTCTAGCTGCAACTACAAATGCACCTTCATCTGGAGATTCAGCTTCATAGGTGAAGTTACCAGTCTCTTCATTTAGCTCGGGAATTGCAGTGTGACAAAGTGATAGTATCCTGAAAAAAAGTAAGATGACATCTTCATTTGGTTCTTTGAGCCAATTCCCATTCATGAGGCAGCCATCCTCAAAGCTAAACCCCTTTATTGCAGGTTTACGACCATTTTCATAATTTGAACTAAAGACAGTCTCTAACTCAATTTCCGATTCCCCAAATTCATTTCCACCTTTCTCCAATGAATTAGGTGTACCATTCTTGTTCTGCCCATTCAAGTCCATTGCCATCTGTTGTGCAGCTGCAAGTTCTACGTCACAAGCGATTGAGCCATATGCTTTACCAGCAATGGAGCATTTGAGAAAGTCCATCTGATTGCATGTTAAAGTTCCAGTTTTATCAGAGAGGATCGTATCGACCTGTCCTAATTCCTCATTTAAGTTTGATGTCCGTGCCTCAGCAGGAGTTCCGGTCTCTTCATCGTACATCCGAATGTCTTGGTTTATGAACAATGCTTGGAGGACTTTGACGACCTCAATTGAAACATAGAGTGATATGGGTATCAAATATCCATATAATATTAGAGCAGTGACCAGATGAAAAATGGCTGAGACCACTGGCCTGCCTGGATCATATAAATCCCTATCATCTGGGGCCTGTAAATACCACCAACGTGGCATTTCATTCTTCGTCTTCACCCCAAAACCTATTGAGCTGATTAATGAGATGAATACAAGGACGGTGAAAAGGAAGTAAATGATTTTATCCATTTGCTTCTCGATTCTGCTCCTTTTTGAAGGAGATTTTGTAGCATTTTGCATAACTTTGCTATCATGACCTGTGAATATCACCACTCCATACACATAAGACGTGTTCCTAAGCTTTGAATCTCTAAGGAGAATCTGACTAGGATCAAGAGGATACAGCTGGCGATTATATTCAAGATTACCAACAAAAGTGTAAAGGTTAGGATTCGGATCCTCACACTGTATGTTTGCACTGAATTCCTTAAAAGTTGCATCATCGCCCATGGATAAGGTTACCTCGAGTGCTCGCTTTACCTTCAAGTTTGTCTCTCCATCCAAGTTCATAGTTTCAACATAACAAATTCCATCTTCATAACTAGAAGATAAAAGAAGTAAATCTGCCGGAAAAAAATGATCTTTCTGCACTTTCACTATATCTCCCACCCGGATCTTCATCCATGGCCTATGACCAAATGTGCCATCTCTTTTATGTATACTAGCTTTCCGCAAATTAACCTTCATGTCTTGCATGAACCTACGCCAATCTTCGAGAGCTTCTTTAGCCATACTCAATCCAACTACAAATACTAAAGGAGCAACCATACTGTAAGCTGAAAATGGTGATACAGGAGAGAACGACAGGGTTGCAGCAAGAAGGAAGTACAAGTTTGCCACACGTCGAAATTGTTCAAAAATGGCCTTGGGTAGAAATGTAATAATATTATACTTTGTGGTCGATATATAATTTGAGCAGTATCTAAATGGTTTTGCCTCGTGAAGATGTGGTTTGTTGCAATAAACCATTCGTGAGTAACCTGGACCTTGGATTTGATGTGGCCCCTCTGTATCGGAAGGGTGTGGTCTATAGCAGCCAAATGTGTACAGACTGCTCCTACGGAGCTTCGCTCTTATCCTTCCCCGTGGCATTTTTTCTCAGTTTTCAGATTTAAGAATATATACTACCCTATGAAAATATCAAAAAGAAACCCATACCACTTTCCTCATAATGCAAGTTAAGTGCTTATGAATCATCTGACAAGCTCGATAGAAAATTGCAGACCCTCAAGACGCTGGGCTTAAAAGATTGCAGCAAAGCACCACCTGAGAATAATAGAAATCAAAAAGGAAAACAAATTTCAAAGTTTATCCATCAGGATTGGACCCAATTTTGTAAAATAAATGGCTATCTCTTGAAAGAACCATTGCATAAGCATCCAAATTTTTCCCATGTGTATATCTAACAATTACTAGTAACTAGCTTCTGAATTTCAAGAATTGTACCACCATCAACTAAATAAAAGCCATGTAAAGCACATAAATAAGCACGAAATTTTCGTCTAGGAACCTAAATACAGGTGAAAGTACCTCCGTCGTTGAACAAGGGATTCCTTCACTAGCCCTATTGCTAGCAGACAAAATAGCTCCAGTGATAACACCCCAACTACTGCTGTACAGCCTTTCCTCAGGTTTTTAGATCTCCATTTTAAGAAGGAAAATTATATTTGTACATAATATTTTACCTAATGGGTGCTATAATGGACAAATGGCACCCATTAGGTAAAATATTATGTACTTGTAGCATAACCCTTTTAAGAATGGTAAGGAACCATTACAACAATTCGCACGATACTTGGAAGATATGGTGGACAAGGACCTTCTAAAAACTTAAGCAAGCAGTTAGAGAGACGCATGTTTATTTGTTCTTTCAACTTCCAAAGATTGAACTATATAATAAAAAGAAAAAAGAAAAAAAAGAGAGAGAGATTTAGCTTCAAAAAAAAAAAAAAAAAAGGAAAAAAATTGCAAAGAATTGATTAAAAACTTCATAGCTTTATCCAACTCACAACACATTATTTTGCTGCCAAATACACAAATTACAGTTTTGATAAAAAGAAAGAATAAAGATACTACATTATATATCCAGCTCAAACTGTTTTAATTCTAAATAAGTTCCAACTCAAAATAGCACAAAACATATGCGTACACTATTACATCCCTTCTCACAATATTTACCCAGGAATTATATACAATCTCAAAAAACACACCAAATTATGCAAAAACACAAAAAAAAGTATACATGTACAGAGGAACAAATTATCTTTTACCTGTCAATCAGGTGGGTTAAATAACCTTCATAACGTGGGAATTTAAAATTGTCCAGATGGAAAATCAACGAGATTGATGAAACCCTGCTGGGAATAGTCGCAACAATCGCAATGCAGGTTAGAGAAAGAAAAATATAGAGAGAGAAAGTTGATGGGTCAGAGGGAGAGGGAGAGAGAGTCAGAGAGAGGGAGATTTTATGCAGTCACAAAAAGGAGCCCTCTCTCCATTCGAAGTCCGACCCAATACCAGTTTTTCACGGTCCCTCTCTCTTTCTAGAGTTCTTCTTTAAATTAAATTACCTTTTTTTTCTATTTTTTCCCTGCAAATTAAGGCTATATTTATTTTTTTTCATTTTCAAAATAAATTTAAATATCAAAATAATGACGTTCCAACTTTGTTTGTCGACAGCTAAATGTTTCGACCCCAACGTCCAACTTTGTTTGTTAAATTTATGATGGCATCCGCAATCTTACCCCAACGTCCCATGGGTCGACATTTATTCGGTTTAAAAAGTTAAGAGTCGATTATATGAATTTATTTTCTTATATTAAGAAGTTCAAGTTATTCTTCCCAAGCATGGTTGATAAATTTTCCACTATTTTGTAAAAAAATACATAGCAAAAAAGAGGGGGAAAGAATAAAAGGGTAGTAATGTAATTCTATAGGAAGAGTGGGCACCACAAAAGCTGCCGTGTGACTACCAAACAACGAATGATTGGATGATTAAAAGAAGGTGGTCCCACATCAAGTCAAGGTCGTTGGGTTAGTTTAAAAGACTATTTTTATGGATCTCTTTTTCATTTTATTTTTATTCATTTACGTAAATAAATTAAAAATATTACAATATCAAAATATTTGAAGAAAGTAGAAAAAGTAAAAAAATAGTCGATTTCTTGTCATTTGATATTCAAAAATAAAGCAATCACAAAATTTTATGTCAAGAAAAATCTGTATCAGTGATTTGCTTGTTAATGTATTAAATAAAAATATGTATCAGTGATTTACTTAACTCTTTTTTACTTGTTGAACGATGTTCGGTCATTTTAATGAGACGTTTATTTATCTCAAAGTTTATTTACCCTAATCAAATTGTTCTTTAAATGTTCAATTTGCACAATTAATATTTGGACAAAGTACACTAGCAAAAATTTAATTCCATTTTATCTTAATTCGATTTAGTATTATTCATTCCACATGTTAAGCCCATGTTTGTCTCCCTTT
>CAIGRK010257254.1:0-15977 GCA_903798315.1 Fraxinus greggii | reverse complement strand
TCCTCTCCCCTCTCTCCATATATATATATGTGTGTGTATATATATATATATATATATATATATATATATATATACACATACACATATATATATTATTTTTAAATACTCGTTATACATATTTTGAGTATTTTTAAAATTTCACTGAAAATAATCAAAACTTAAAAAATGTGCTTTCAATTTTATGTTAAAAGTTTATCTTTATTTCAAAAATGTATTTTTAGAAATACCAAATCAAACATGTTTTCAGTATTTTATAAAATTGAAACTGAAAATAGTTTGAAAACGGCAAGTCAAACGCACATAAGTTTAGGGCTAACTTTCACATTTGTGGAACTAAAAAATAGAAAAGAATAATAATTCAAAACGATAACTGTTATGGTTCTGGAAGTATTTTCATTTATATTTATTTTAGAGAGAATAGAAAATTGGAAACGGAGCCCTAAATGTTTGTGTATTGGAGTAGTTTTTGAGGTAGATAAAATAATACAAGTGTCAATTAAAGGCGTGTTCGGTAGAGATTAAAATCAGATTAAAATTAAAAAACTAGTCGTTACTGTTGAGTTTTATTAGATGAGTGACACATAATAATAACTATATTTTCAATTAAAATCGGATTAAAATTCCACCCAAACAAGCTGTAAATAGTGACGAGTAGTCCATACTTCTAAGGACCTGCATCGGAGTATTTTCTTTTGACCAATTTTGAGTAGCACCATTTAGGGGAATTGAAAAAATTGCTAATTTTTTTGGATATCGATTTTTTATGATTTAAAATTCACTCAAAATCGGTGTAGTGTAATTTTAACCGACTCTCTACTCACCAAATCTAACTAGTTTTGACCGCTTCTCATATTCTTTTCCAATTTAATCATCTATATAATAATTATTTCCAACCAACATATTTTCTACAAAACTAACTTATAAATAAAAAAAATATTAACTAAAAATTATTGTAAGTAAAAAAATTACTTTCAATTAAAAAATATGTATAAGTAAAATATTACTTATAAGATAATAAAAATTACATTATAATTAAAAATTACTTATAAGTAAAAAATTGTTTGTAAAATAAAAGTACTATTATAAGGCAAAAATTCACTTATAAATTATAAAAAAGTTATTTGTAAGTAAAAATTCGCTTAAAATTATTTAAAAATATAAAATTTACTTATAATTGTAAAATTTACTTGTACGCAAAAAATAAAAACTTAAAACTTTTAAGTAAATATTTAACTTTATTTAATTTTTTAAATTAAAAATTAACTTATATGTAAAAAAATTATCTACAAGTAAAATATAACTTATAAGCAAAAATGTCATATAAGAAACTATAAATTGAAAATTTTATTAAGGGACATATATGTAATTTTATTCTTTTTTTAAAAAAAATTCAAAATCGATGGATAATAAACTCTAAAATACAGGTTGAACAATTTTAAAAATTGCTACTAAAATTATTCAAAATCGATCCACTTACAAACACTCAAAATTAGTATTTTAGAAAATGCTCATAACTAGTACGCCGAAACTGCTAAGCAGATCCTAAGGTAATTGAAATTTTTGCTCGCCCCGTGTGCAACAATAACATCCATAATGCATGCTTGATAAGATAGTTTTAAAAAGAAAATGAATAGCATTTCGTTAAGATAAACTTTAATGCATTAAATTATAACTATAATAGTGCGCTGCTGCGGAGATTAGTGCATGTTTGAGAAGTAATTGAATTAAATTTTATTAAGTGATTGTAAGTTATAGGTTTTAACGAATGTGTTGATAATAAATGGGTAGTGATTGTGAATTTTATGTTATGTTAATAAAAAAAAAATATTTGATTAGAAGTAATTAAATTATAATAATTTCTAAGCATACTTTAAACATCCTCGAAAGAGCTACGGTCCTAAAAGTATGCAAAAACGACAAAATTTCATTGATCATGACTCTCTTGGTGAGAGAATCGGATGATCGGGTCGAGGTTGAATATCATACTCGTAGAGAAATTAGTACATCTTTATCACATATGATCAAATATGAAATTGATTATTACCTTAGTTATTTTTGGCTATCAATAATACAGGTATACAATTTCTCCTTCACCATATCAAAATCATTTCTTTCTTAATTTGCTCTAAAAGATCGATCGGTCATTTTAACCTATTATTTGAATAGCAAGTTATTCGTCAACTTTCATTTATGAGCAAATTAATTATCGACATTTCATTTTAATTACACTATAAATCCTCAAAAGAAAGATCTTCGTCTTATACATGCCCTTGCTCCATCTAATTCTATGAAACTAGATTCTGTATTTCCATTTAAGTTAGTGTCGAAAAATTTGAAATGGAATTTTTTTATTTTCTTTCTAATGATTGTCAAATGATGTTTTAACTATTTGTCGTTCGAATTTGGAACTAATGGCCCAACTATAACAAAAAATTTAAAAACTATCTTGTTCTTTATTTCAAAAGATGGAGAACAAACAGAACTGACCTATTGCCCATAGTGAACATAAAGTTATAACGTCCGTAATGTCGCAATGTGTGACGTTGCCACGACAACGATGGGGGATAAAGAAAAAAAATCGTATATGTGGCAATGGCACATGTTGTCATATTAACGATGGACATTATATCGCATGTTCACCATAGACAGGAGATCAATTCTGAGAGAATANCTTGTTCTTTATTTCAAAAGATGGAGAACAAACAGAACTGACCTATTGCCCATAGTGAACATAAAGTTATAACGTCCGTAATGTCGCAATGTGTGACGTTGCCACGACAACGATGGGGGATAAAGAAAAAAAATCGTATATGTGGCAATGGCACATGTTGTCATATTAACGATGGACATTATATCGCATGTTCACCATAGACAGGAGATCAATTCTGAGAGAATAAATTAGGGATCAATGAATAATTTTTCCTTATTTAATTTTTGACCAACAAAAGTCTATCCAAGAGCTCGGGAAAAAGCTCTTTTTGAAAGCTTCAATAATATCAATCTCCATCAGATAATGACTACCCTTTCTCACTTTTCATCACTGGATTACACTAACGCGGTTAAGAAATAAATGTTTTGTCAAATCCAGAATAAAAGTAAATTTATTTAAAAGTATCTTTTAAGTTTAGCCAAACATGTTTTAACCATTCCTTTAAGCAACTTTATTTCCCAAGAATGTAAAGCTCTCTTTAAAAGATGTTTTTTTTCCTTACATACAATATATATATATATTTTTTAACTTGGTCTTTCTTTCTTTTTTAAAAATAATTTTTTTTTCTAGGCTTAACCAAAGATGCTCATATAAACCATGTATGGCTAAGGTTAAAAATATTTACCTTTACTTAAATGATTTTTTGTTAGTAAAGACTAAAAAATAAGTGAATTAGTTATCAACGTAGTTTAAGTTAATTTTGAAAAAAAAAAGAAAATACCTATATTACTTGACACAATTAAAAGAAGAGAGAATACCTAGATATGTTATAGACAAAGAAAATTACTTTATCAACTTTACTTACTTTATAGGATAACGCACCACGTCCAAACCAAAAGACAAAAGCAACTTTTGTCCGCAAACACATACCCACATAAGTAGAAAAATACCAGAATATTCTTATTATCTGATAAAATATAAAATAGTAGTTGGCTTTTTTAAAAATATAATAAAATAATCAATACTATACTCCTTTTTTCATTTGCAATTCATCAAGAGTTTAATCGTACTTTGATAACTTCAGGTCACATAGATTGATTTTTTTTCCTTATGTGACGGTGAGATGCATGGGATAGTTAATTAGGCCCCGTTTGTTTTTACTTAAAATCAGATTTTAATCTAAATTAAAGTCAAACAATCAATAATAATCATATCTTTCATGGATCTTACAACTCTTCAACCACACATTTCAAAAACTTCTATCACAATCTACTAAAAATCTAATTCTAATCCCACAAACACCAACCTAATATTTTCATCCACGGAGGAATTTTGTTTCATTTCAATATAGATTAAAAGTTTATAAACACTTCAAATGAAAATAAACAATTAATTTTAAATACACTTTACAAGGCCGCCCCTAGCCCAAGGTGACAAAGGCCATTGCCTAGGGCCTCAAGTTTGAAAGGGCCTAAAAAAAATATTGAAACTCAAAAATTTTTCATTTTTTTTTTAAAATTGGGTCTCTAGCCCTTTAAAAAGCAATAACAAAATTTGTCTAAATAAGAGGCACAAATTATTTGGGTATTTAACTTCCATTCTTGTTTAAAAAATAAAATGGATCTATAATAAAATTACGTGAAAATTACACCCAACCAAATTTTTTAAGATCCAATTTCAAAAATCAAATTTAAAGTTTATTTATACAAAAATCAAATATTAATTCAAATATTCAATATCCTATATCTTCTCTCCCTAAATCATAACCACCCAATCCCTAAAAATTCCAAAATCACAAATCACAACTCACATTTTTCTTCTCCGACGGCTTCGACGCACGACTCAACACATTACTGTACGCAACCCAGCGCAATGCCTCGCAGCGGTAGAACCACCGTCGGTTCATCGAGTGCAAAATCACTGGAGCGTCGTCGTCGTCGCCGTCACCGCTACAGCATGCACCCCCTATCCACCCCTTCTTTGCCTTTATTAAATGGAAGACCACCGCAAGAGACCATCGTGTAGATCCATTCTTCTTCTTCTTTTTCTGAATTATTAAGTGGTACGGTGATTAATTGTTCGGTGGCAGTGATTGTGGTGCTGTGTGCAGTGGGTGATTGCGGTGATTTGTGCAGTGGGTGCGGTGGTGTTGGCTACGGCGTGGTGGCTCTAGCGGTGGTGTCATGATTGTTGTGGTGGGTTCAAATGGTGTGTGGTTGATGCAGCTGTGATGTTAGTGATCTGTCGAGGCGATGGTGATTTGGTGGTAATGTTATTATTGTGGTGAGTTTAGATGGTATGTGGTGGTGTTGTGGTTGCTTTAGTGGTGATGATGGCAGTCTGGTGTGGCGGTGGTAATGTTAGTGTTCTATTTTTTTGTCTGTCAAGAACTACCAAAAAAATTAATAATAATAATAATAAGAAAGAAAGAAATCAATGCATAAAAAAAATTAAAGAAATCATCCGAATAATTTTTTGCTAATCTTATAAAATTTCTTTAAAATTTATAAATTAACTTTTATGAATGTGAAAATAAAAAATATGTTATTTATTTTGAAAGTGTTCATTTCATTTTTCAAAAGTTATAGAAATCGAATTTGGATCAAACATGATTGGTGTTTAAGAGATTTCTACGCTTACTAAAAAACTTATATTTAAGGACTGTATAACAATTTGTTGTCTAGACCTCACAAATCTCAAGGTTGGCCCTGCATGAGACCCACAACTTTCTATCCACTAAATTTGTCAACTTTTATCAAAATTTATTAAAAATCTTATTTTAATTTATACCAAGCAGGGAGTTTATCTAAATTATTTTCATACAAATAACTTTTTATAAAGGTTAATTTATTAACCAGGTTTGCAGTATCACTGTATCTGTGAAAGTTAAGCCCTCATTTGATGTCCATTTAAAATAATTTTTGGGGGAAAATAAGTTTTAAAAATAGTGATTTTTTGGAGAATATATGATTAAAAAGTAGGAAAGAATTTTGAGTTTATATACAAAATTTTTTATTGTGAAAATATTTGATTAAAAATGAGTTTTAGAAAAAAAAGAATTTTGGAGAATGATATACAAATAGGCAGGTAGTGCAACTGAACACGGGAGGGGAAAAGCAAAAGTTATCTTTTTAGGCCAAAAAAAGTGACTTATAGACGGAAAAAAGCAGACTGTGACTATGATTTAACTTTAATATTCAACTTTTCAAGGCATATGATTTAAATTTACCAATTGGTACATGTTCAAATCGATGTCCATCATTCACCCACTTATTGAATATAAAGCCCATTTGGTTTCTTATAATTACTAATTGTACCACTCATCGCGTAACCCTAATTTTTCGTTAACTATGCATTTTATGATATTTCAATACATTGAACTGAACATTATTGGACAAAAGTAAAAGTAGAAATTATTTTCTAAGATACTATATACTAAATGTACTATTAGGAAATCAGAAAAAGGATTTGTAGGACAATTAGATGTATTATATATAACGAGTCAAGCGCAAATTGGCTCTCAATCGAAGTCTAGTTCAACTCGTCCACGAACTCAGTCCTTGGTGGGACAAGTCAAGTTCGCTAGCCACTCGTTCAACCATTTGTTTTTACTAAAATTGTACTTTTATTCATTAAAATGAGTCAACTAGCACGTCGTTGTTGAGTAGTTCATACAAATTGGACTCACTCTTCACCCTCAAGGAGAATGGAGGTTAATTTGGAAAGTTTGAGATTAGCAACTCGAGTATCAAGGATAAATCAATCAATTGAATTATTGTAAGGCCAAATGAGCAAAATTGTTATGAACAATTATACGTTCAACTTTCTTGACAACCCCTTCTATAAATTATTTGATTTATCTTTCTTGTTTGATGTTTTCTTTATAAAAAAAATTGGCATCCACAAAGTTTTCATAAAGAGATTTAAATTCAAGACTTTTGTCCATAATAAATATTTAAATCATTAAAAAGTATAATATATTCAGTTATTATTATTACTCAACCGGCATTCTGAAAAAAAACAAAAGACAGTTGTCCCATGATGCACAAACAAACCAATTTTAGCATGTTTTGTTACATTTTAAAAGTTATTTTATTAGAGAATAAAGCAAGACTCACTTTTCAAAATACTTTTTAGTAAAAAAGCAACTTTTAAATTAATCCTCGACAAAATAGTAGTTGTAGCGTGTTTGGCTAAAATTGAAAATTACTTTCTTAGAGATTAAGTTACACCCACTTTTCTGCTTCCCTATTTGGATAAATATAAATATTACTTTCTTATAAAGTAATTTAAAACTTATTTTTTTTTTCAAATTTTATTAGTAGAAACAATAAATTTTTTTTTTGAAAGCAATAATAACCATTTAATTAATTTAAGATCGCCAATAAATTGCTCAATAAAGTGCACAATACACTCAACTCAGTCGAAACTTAATGGGACCAAAACAACAGAATAAACTATCTAGTCGACTACATTATTTTCTTTATGAGGATTAAAATAGCAAGAAACACACCCGACATTGTTATAAAAGTTACAATATCTTGAAAATATAAACTAGATCGTGCTAATAAAAAATTAGGTTGCACATTGTAGACTAAAGATTTAACGTCAAATTCAAGAGTTAATTACCTCAAATATCATTGAACTATACCTAAAGTTTCCACCTGGTCACCAAACTTAAAAAACAACACCATTCATCACTGAACTTTTGATACAGCTACCCCATCCGTCACCGAACAGAAGTCTGTCAAAAAACTTTACAGAGACAACGACGTGGCGGATGGAGTGCATGACGTGGCCGTTTGTTTAAGTGATTTATGTCCAATCATATAAGTGCTAGTGACATGTAAAATTGCAAATACGTTTTTTACAAAAAAATAATAATAAATAAATTAAATAAACATCGAAAACCCAAGTTAAACCCCCGATTCATTCTCACCCAATTCCCAGCAGTTTACTCGTCTGTATTTCCCCAAAATTGAAACTAGAATCCATCTCTCCCATCGACAATTGCCCCGCCACGACTCTGCAATTCGACGATGCAGGCCCTCCAATCTCGAAATCGCGAGCCAACGAAACCAAAAGTTGAGAACTAAGTTCCTAAACACGCGACCTTCAGTGCACCTGCATTGGAAACCTTTGAAAAACCTTTGACCAAGGGCTAAAGTTCATTGCGAACCTGTATTGAACCTTCAAATAACTAGTAGTCGCATCCCTTCCATTTTTACTGAAATGTAGATGTTGAGAAACGATCGACAGGTGACGAAATAAATAATCTCCATTTATTATTGATACAGTTGGCTGCAGTATATTAAAGTATTTGATTTTTCCATTGAATAGTTTCATTTGTTGTTGATTACTGGAGTCTTAACCTATGTAATTTTTGATACAATTATAGGTGACTCAGTCTTCAATGACTCAGACTGTGATGTGCATGATGATGATGACAGTCTATTTGAGCGTAACGTTACAAAAGGTACTGAAATGGATATGCATACTATGGTAGAGTATGAATAATCGCCTGAATTATATAGTTCTTCATATGCATCTTCAAAGGAGTTACAACTCGGTAGTGGTTTAGATTCGGAGGATAATAGAGGTGGATTGAATTACCCTGAATACTATGATTGTACTGAAAAGAAGAATCCACAAGCTTGAGGTTGGTTTACTTTTTGCTTCGTTCGATGAGTTGAAATCTGTTGTGAGTAATTATGCGGTGTTCAATCAGGTTGAACCTATCTTCAAATGAAACGATAAAGATCGGGTTCATTATGTTTGTAAAGATGGATGCCCATAGAAGTTGTGGGCATCTAAGCTACAAGATCGAGACATGGTTCAGATAAAAACCTATGATCCCAAACACACTTGCTTTAAGGTTCGGACGAATAAGTATGCAAATTATAAATGCCTTGCGGAAAATATTTGGAGGACTTCAAAGTTGATCCTGGATGGAAGACAAAACATTTGAGAACTACTGTGAGAAAGGATTTTGGTTTGTACATTACTAAGGTAGTCGCTTGGAATGCGAGAAAATACGCCAAGGTTTAAGTAGAAGGTAGCGATGAAGAATAATTTGTTTTGTTATGGGCTTATGGTGTTGAATTGAAAAAAACAAATTCGGGTTCAACTGTGATCATCTCTCAGGAGGATAATACGTTTAGAGGTATCTACATTTGCATTGAGGCATGTAAGAGAGGATTCCAATAGGGTTGTCGACGTTTTGTGAGTATAGATAAATGTTTTTTGAAAGGAAAATGTGGCGGTCAGTTGCTTGCAGCAGTTGGGGTTGATGCCAATGATTGCATGTATCCTATTGCATATGCAATAGTTGAGAATGAGACCACTAGTTCATGGCGTTGGTTTCTTACATTGTTTGCTGAGGACTATTCTATGGAAAACTGGTTGTGCATAACCTTCATGAGTGATAGACAAAAAGGCCTAGTTAATGTTGTTGCTGATCTATTTCTGGAAGCGGAAAATAGGTTTTGTGTTAGACATATGTATCAAAAAATTTTTCGAAGTGACTTCAAATGAAAGTACTTAAAAGATTGCTTTTGGGGTGCTGCAAAATTAAGTCATTCGGCATCGTTTAAATACTGGATGTCAAAAATTGAAACTGCTAGTCCGACGGCCTATGGATGGTTGAAGGCCAAACCGATGTTTGAGTGGAGTAGGTCTCACTTTTCTGAGATGTCAAAGTGTGAAATGCTCCTTAATAACCTATGCGAGTGCTTCAACAAATTTATTCTTGAGGAAAGAGATAAATTGATTCTAACGATGTTGATTGGTATTCAAATGAAGTTGATGCATAAAATTCAAGTGACGCGAGACAAAATGAGAAACTACAACAACTGAATATGTCCGAAAATCCAAAAGATTTTGGAAAAAAATGTTGACGCTGCCCGTGGATGCATCTTACGGTGGAATGGAGTACATCAATATCAAGTGGAGTGTCCAAATGGTGAATATGTAGTTGACATGGAGAACAAAACTTGTGCTTGTCGAAGATGGGAAATATCTGGAATCCCTTGTCCGCACGCTATTGCTTGCATCTTCGACAAAGGACATGGTATAAAGGATTATGTGTCGGAATGGTTCACAGTTGACACCTACATGAGCACATATGAACATATTATATATCCGATGAATGGCAAATCATTGTGGCCTCCAAATGAACAACCACTTATCAGGCCTCCGCCTTGGTAAGTTGCTACAAAAGGTAGGAAACAAAGAAATAGAAGGAAGCGACTTGAGGAGAACGAACACTCTCAATCACAATCACAATCACAATCAAGAGTGTCGGTAAAGAAAAAGGGTGCGGTGTTTATGACATGTTCAGCTTGCGGAGCAAAGGGACACAACAAACGGTTCCACAAAGTGAATAATACACAACATATCGATGCAAGTGCAACTAAGGATTAGCAACTTGTTTATGACTGCTGAAAATGGTCAAGGTTGGGATGCTACTAATGGCAGAATATGTTTTGTGATTTTGGAATGATCCCAAATGGAGTCAATAGCTTGTGTTTTTGTTATTTTGAACTTGGACCAAAATATGCTATAGTTGTTTTTGTTTAGATCAGCTGTTACAGGCAGGAATTGTTTTTGTTTAGATCTGCTGCTTTGTAATTGTAATGGATTGGCATACATGAATTATGTATAAAACTTTCAGTTTGGGTTAATCCATGGTATTGGTTACTTCTCAATTTCAAATAACCCTTTGTATTGATGATAGTGCCATTGTTTTACTCCAACAATTTAGTGACAACATGACATTTAAATTACAAAGAAATTGTAGATTATAGCAGACTGAAAGACATTACATCCCATACAAAAATGGCCGAAACAAAGGCATCCACAACTACAAACAAATCCATCGTCCCCGCTAGAAGTAAATTACAGCAAGAACACCTTCACGTTCACTTCCTACACTACAAACAAATTCGGCCTCTACCAAGACAACCACTTAAGCCGTGAGCTACATTACTTAGAACAGGAAAAAAATTACAGCAATCAGTAAAAGCATGTAAAATACAATGAGGTAAAAATTCTTATCCTGACACAGTCGTATAACCTCATCCAGAAGATCATGTGGTAGGTCCTCACCCCGTTCATCGACTTCCCTGAGACATAATCTCAAATTTCGAATCTCCCGATGCAGCACATTGTTTTCAGCTTCACGTCTCCTTAGATTATGAAGTAACGCCAATATAACATCTTTCGATCTTGCTTGCATAAAATCATCGTACCAATCAAAAAATCGGCAAGCCATGGAAGTTCCATAATTGACGCAACCAAAGAAACGACTTCTCGAATTACTGTCGATCCACAATGTCTTCAAAATAATCATTTGCCCACAATAACATACAATGGCACTTGTGTGGTTCTTGCTCTCTGATGATGACTCCATTCCAGCGGTTGAATTAGTCAGAAGTAGAAGGGAGGCGATTGTAGGTTCTTCCCAGTTTTAGGGTTCCTAGGGTCGCGATTTAAGGGTTCTTGGGGTTGTAGGTTTGTGGTTAGTTGGCTTGCGGTTATGGTTTCGTCGGCTTGCGATTTCGAGATTGGAGGCCTGCATCATCGACTTTCAGAGTCCTGGCCAGGCAATTGTCTACGGGAGAGACGTGTTCTGGTTTCAATTTGGGGGAAATGCAGACGGGTGATCTGCTGGAAATTGGGAAGAATGAATCGAGAGGTTTAACTTGGGATTCTGATGTTTATTTAATTAATTAATTAATTTTTTTTGTAAAAAACGTGTTTGCAATTTTACACGTGACTAGTATTATATGATTTAGCATAAATCACTTAAACAAATGGCCACATCATGCACTCTGTCTGTCACATTGTCATTTCAGTTAAGTTTTTTGACGGATTTCTATTCGGTGATAGATGGGGTAGCAGTATCAAAAGTTCAGTGATGAATGACGTTGTTTTTTAAATTCGGTGACCTGGTGAAAATTTTAGGTAAAATTCAGTGATGTTTGGGGTAATTAACCCTCAAATTCAACCACCTCAATGGGTGGATCATGGCGTCTTGCAGTCATAGCCATTGCGATAGCAACAAGAAGTGCGATTATCCTCTAGCCACGACTACAAAATATAAATAATTTGAAAGTAAATTTCTTTTTTCGCATGTTTGGCTGAGCTAAAGTTCACTATATTTAAGAGTAAGTTTATACAAGTTGTTTACTAAAAGAACTTTTAAATTATATTTGAAAAAATAAGTAATTTAAAATAAAATTATTCATAATCAAGAACAATGTTATTTATTTAGATTAATATCCATATGTGATATTAACCATGTACAATAGGGATTAAAATTTAGATTAAAATTTAAATTTAAATCAAAATCAATAATTAATTTTAACTATACATTTTATTGGATACACAAATTTCAACTATATATTTCATCAACTTTTATCAAAATCTATTAAATATCTAAGTATAATCCCCATCAAATAACATTCATTTATAAATTATCTTAACGGAAATGACATATGAATTAACATAAGTTGATAATACTATTCAATAATCAAAAGGGAAATCCATATGCCAAAGTTTGGTGACTCCATGCAACGATTTCCAACTTTTTCTTTCGTAGGGAAGCCACCCCCCGGCTTCACCTTCCCCCACCTGTCATTATATATTCCCTCAATCCCTTTCTACATCCTTCCCCCCTCCTCTCTTGCTCATACTCAAACACACAGTCATTTTGCACACGGAACTACACATTCTTCAGAGCTAAGCAAGTTACAATAATTACTTATTTACCACTTATAAGCGATGAATAGTAATAGAAAAACGCTAGTGAAAAATACTTCAGTTTTTGGTTGCAGTGACATGAAGCGGAGCCCTTCTGAAATGGTTCTCCATGAGCTTTTTGCTTCAGAATATGAGAAGAAAATTCAGCAGAAAGCTGAGATTTTTTGTGGCTCTGACGATGATTTCTTTAATGTGGACGATGCAGGAATTTTCTTTCAATTTAAAAATCCGGTTCGTTAATTTCACACCTAAATTTCTTTCTTTAATCTATGTATATAAACATACTTTACCAGTGATTAAGATGTTTATGAACCACTGTTTTTATAAGTTGGTAGATAGGTTAATGTCTAAGGGTAAAATTCCTTGTCTATCGAAGTGTAAAAACACTGATCTCACGTACAAAGGTTCGGGCTACAAGTTGCACTTTCTAAGATTGAACTCTATTTTTAATATAGAATTAGAGCTCATCAACCTCAAATGAGCCATTCCGTCGGCCAGTTTAAGCATCATTTTTGCCGATGGGAAACGAAATATTCATTTGCAATTCATAGGATTTTGTTTTCTTGCTTGCAAAATTTGTTAGTATACATGAGATATTTTGTGTTTGTATTGATGCAGTTTCGTTTATTAGTTATTTTTGCATCTTTACTTAATTAACGTGAAATTTATAGATGATGTGAGAAAGGAGTTAGGGAGGTCACGACTAGGAGGCCGTGTCTTTGTTGTACTGATCCGGTAATGACCGTGAAGGCATGCCTTGTCACAGTCGCGTGTCACGTTCCTGAATATCTAGAATTACCACGATGGAGGCAGACCCATATAAGTAGGCCTAGGGAATTGTTTGGCTTGCTGGTTGCCTTGTGATCGGAGGCTGAAGTCCAGCACCAAGGCCCAGTGACCCCACTGAACTTATAGTCGAACCCTGTAGTCAGCTTCGGAAAACCAGTTGGGGGGCAAAAGCTCGGCCTCGCTAGAAGTCTTTAACTCTTAGAAGTTTTCTATTCTTTGTTTCTCCTTATCTCTACGGTCAAGTAAACATGTTTTACATACGAATGATTTGCTATCTTTTATCCAATTAAGCTGTTAAAGTTGAAATGCTGTCTGCAATTCCAGGAAACGCCTTTGTCAAGTTGTAGCTCATTTGCAGATAATCAATATTTGCCTGGGAATTTCACTGCTGAGCAGCCTAACATATCGATAACAATGGATTCACTATCATCAATAAGTGGCATGCGCAACCCCACGAGATTTCAACAAATCCGCGATTCCAGTTACGTAAAATTTTGAGTAATCATCTTTTCATAATTATTTATTGTATAAATGTTACTTCGATCATGTACCACCTGAAATTTCTTGCAACTTCATTACAATTTGATGTTAAAATCAGTTTATCATGTCAGTTAATACTCCCTCATCTGCTACTAAGTCTAATGGCTGGGATAATCAACCAGCCGGAGCTAGCAGTGGTTCCTCGCAAGATCAATCGGATGAAGATGACCTAGAGTTTGAAGCTGGTTCTTGCGAACAAAGCAAAGATCATGTCGATATAAAACGCAATAGAAGGTATAGTGTGATTCAGCTAAGAGACTGAAAATTGAAGTCCAAGTAACCTGAAATGGTGAATGGCATTTCAGGAAAATTTCAAACAGGGAGTCTGCTCGTCGCTCAAGGGAAAAAAAACAAGCACATTTAGCGGAACTTAATCGAGAGGTAAACATCTTTTTCGGTATTTAAGAAAACAATTGCTCCATTTGTTCTACATTCTCTTAGAAGATCCTCTAAATCAACTTCCTTATATTTCATTCTATTGATTGCTTGTGTTAACCGAAAATGTTATAAGGTCCTAACTCGACTTTGTACTTCACACAGGTCGAGAAACTAAATGGAGAACACGACACCTACTCCACACAGCTTGCATATGCTACTCAGAAATTCAAAGATGCTGCAACAAATAATCGAGTGCTTAAATCAGATGTTGAAGCTTTAAGAGCCAAGGTTGCTTAACTCCATTAACCTTTAACGTGTTTTCTAACTTATCAGAGATCGATGGGATTGCCTTATTCTAGCCGATCTTAGTATTGGTGTTTTTTTATGGATCGCTGTTTTAGGAAAGAATTGTGAGTTAACTTCAATATCGGAAAGGATAGATATAGTAAGAAAACTAATTTTCAACGTGGAATGCTACAAAAGATACTAAATAAGATCTTTCGTCCCTATTTCTTGCTTGAATCAATCAAACTCATATCTATCTTTCTGATGCGAATGTAACGAAAGCTAGACTACTGAAAAACATGGACTCTCCGCTGATTTCCGTGTGGTTTTTTTCAGGTGAAACTGGCGGAAGACATGGTGGCTCGAGGCTCATTGACTTCGAGTTTGAGCCACTTTCTTCAAAGTTATTTAGACACTCCCCCAACATTTATGAACAGTAACATGATCCGGATGGATAACATGTCGCCAACTATTACCTACGATAATACTCTGTATCCTGATTTAACAAGTTCAGCCATTGGACATGAAAATGCTGAGACCTTTAATGGCAATGCAGTTATGAGTGATGCTGTGAGCGGTATGTCCGAGATGTGGCCTTGGGAATCTCATGTTGCTCCCGGGTCAAAGTAGAGTCGATTCCTCCCTCTCGGGTAGAAGATGTTCCGAGGATGATGATGTTTCCATTTAGCTTGCAGTTAGTGCTTATTTGTGCATTTGCGTAGACTTGATTTCTTCTCTCTTGTACTCTACTAATGTATGTGTGGAAAGTTTCGCTTTCGCCGTGCTATATATGTTGTGTTTTGAACAATTTAAATTTTTAGATGAACGATGTATAATGATTAAATTAAATTTTCATGATTGAATTAGGATAAATTAAAGTTTAGTGATCCAATTAATATTTTAAAATCAATTAAAGTCGGAATACGGAAGTCTTTGAAAAATATAAAAATACAGGGACTGTAAGTAAATAATAGAAAACAAGAGGATGAGAATGTAATTATCAAGAGAAAAATAGTGGAAAAGCAACTACTCTCCGCCAAAACTGAAGCTCCTCTTACGCTTCTGAGAGGAAACAATGGGAGAGTATCAGCAAACGGGAATGCTTTGCCTAAAATCTGATATATACTCCCTGGGAATCATATTCTTGCAGCTTCTTACGGGCAAGCCACCAATGGGTCTGACTCATCACGTTGATAGAGCTATTGAGGAAGGAACCTTCCCTGATATGCTGGACCCTGCTGTACCTGATTGGCCCTTCGAAGAGGCCCTAAGATTTGCCAAATTAGCACTCAGGTGTTCTGATTAAGAAGGAAAGACAGACCGGATCTTCTTTAAGTTGTCCGGTTGTCCTGCCAGAACGGAACAAACTGAAAGAGGTTGCAGATTGCAGAAGATAGCGAGTCCAACTCAGTACGGTTCAGTGCAGCTCCCTTTGCCAGCCATAGTCAAGTTTCCTTGTCTAAAGTAATTTTATGCACATTTTTTGGAACCTTTTTGTAAGGAAATCGATACACAGATTTCAACATAAACATAGCATTTTCAACTGTTAAACAGATTCATAAATCTACAGCAT
>CAIGRK010257248.1:0-16459 GCA_903798315.1 Fraxinus greggii | reverse complement strand
AATTGACCGTTTGAGTCCTGCCACACGTTCCATCAGTCAGATTTGATTTTGGAAAGATCCTTGTACAAGAGATCTTTGCTGAGACGAGGCGAGGTAGGCGTGGTGTATGGCCCTTTGCATCCGCTGTAAATCGCGAATGAGCTCGGTTTAATCTCTTCGTCCAATTTGCATTCACCTCGGTAAATCGTGTGAGCCGACTTCGGAGGCCCCCGTACTGTCATGTGTGCCGAGGTGGAGGGTCTGACACAGTCTGACACAGGCCTGTAACACTAGTCAACATTGATTGTGTCACATCAAAATTTTATACTTTTAATTATTTCAAGTCAATATTAAAAGTGCGTTGCACGTTTTATGAAATATTTTATTAGTACTATAAAAGTAATTCTAGAATATGCGTGAATGTTAATTAATGTAGGATTAATATTATGGAATACATACGTGACAATGAATGTTAACATTTATTAAATTTCAACTAAGTAAAGTTGGATGTTAATTAACATATATAGACATGAATAATGAAATGCATTTTTCAATGTGAAATTCTAATTAACTTATAATTGGAATTAATAACATTGAATTGCATAAAATGAAGATGAATATTAATTAAATTAATGTTAATGTTAATTAATTAAGAATTAACAATAGAAAATTCATACATTAATAAAAGCTCACATGCGAAATAAATTTGTCAAATATACATATACATTGATGGTAACTAAATGGTTAAATAAACTAAATACATATTGAAAAATGAAAAGTAAGATATTATTGAAATAATTGAATTATATTAGAGCTAGAAATGTAAAAAAAAAATGTTTCTCCCTTCACGTGATATTCAATAAACTATAGATAATACGAGAATATAATTAAAAATGTAAACAGGTTAAATATGTTGCTTACTATAATAAGAATATAAATCCATTAAATGATTTGATAGGTGCACATTATGCACTTATTTAAAGCTTCTTTACTTAATTATTTATAGTAAATTGAGCGAATATTTACATAATATTGTGTGTATGTATTGTTAATTGTAGTTGAAATCCCAATTGATTGCATTTGGACGAGTTAAGTGAGAAATTGATGAAATTGAAGCATGATTGGAGGTAATTCAAAGCACTTAAAGATCATTCGAGATTGTCATTACCCCAATCCATCCCAAATTCATCCAAGACTTGACAAGACTATAAACACAACATTAGAGACCACTTTAAAAGAGATTTTGAAGGGGGTAAGATTCAAGAAATCAAGAAGGAGATAAATGCAACTTTGCGAAGAAGATTGATTCAACCATCGAAAAAATAGTTATATCTTTCTTCTCTTCATGTTATTTTTTATGAATTGTATAGATTTCATGTCTCATATCATAAACTAAATAAATCTTCTAGGATTTGATTAACAAAAACTTAATTATATCATTTGATTTTGTTTTAGTTATTTTTATGGAATTTTCATTTCTGTTTATTTGTGTTATTGATTTAATACTGTCAATTATTGACCACTAATTGAATGATTTGATGCTAGTCAATTCTGGCACTTGAGAGAGAGAGAGAAATTTATGCACGATCATAACAATAACACAATTTAGATTTTATGAGTTTCGAGAGAGTGTAGAATCTATGAAACTTGTTATCTAAGATCACGATCTTGATAAATTTTGATTTTAATTCAGAATAGAGATATTGAAATTAATTTCTAAGATTAATTTTTACCCTGCACTCGAGAGAGGATATATAATTACATTAGGATTCTTGCCCATACACATGGAAAATTGATTAGAGATAACTAGGTTTTTGAAAATTATATTTGATAATTAGGTGAAACCATACCCTAAGCTTTCTCCCATTAATAAATTCCTAAAACTTGCATTTATTCATTGAATTCGTCACAATCATCCCTAGTTTAGATAAAACATTGATTCCAAATTTCATTCATTTAGATAAAATAAGAGCTATACAATTATAATACTTAGTATAAAATTAAATTATAATCCCTGTGAGTTTTAACATCTTAACTCTATTATTAAAGTACAAAACTTGACGTCATACACTTGCGGTATATTTATGCTACATAAAACGCGTGACAAGTTTTGACGTCATGGTCAAGGATTATTTTATTATTTTTACTAATATTATTACTAAGTAGTGTTTGCTTTAATTTAGATTTGCTTACTTTTAGTTTGCTTGATCTTTGTTTCAGTTTTATGCGAAGATCAAGGATCGCTGGGCTATTACCCATTGATCATGAACCAGAACGAACTTTTAGAATTTTAAAGGGTATTAGGAGAAACGAACTCGAAGTAATGACAGAACAAGCTGAACATATATCAAATCAGAACAATCAAAACAACTAACAGTGAGTTATTAGAGATTATGTCAGACCAGTGATCAACAACAGCTACTCTGGTATTGCACGCCAAGCTGTGGTTGCAAATAACTTCAAACTGAAGTCAGGATTGATACACATAGTTCAATAGCATTAGTTCAAGGGATCTCCAACGGATGTTCCAAATGCTCATCTAGATTCTTATCTCAAAATCCGTGATGTTGTAAAGATGAATGGCGTTACTGAAGACGCCATCTGACTACGCTTATTTTCCTTCTTCTTAAGGAATAAAGTCAAAGCATGGTTCCAATCTTTTGCCATATGGATCCATCACAACTTAAAATTGGCCAATTCAGACAAGCAGACTTAGAACCATTTTATGAGGCTTAGGAAAGATTCAAGGATTTACTTAGAAGATGCCCTCAGTAGGGTTATTAGAATTGGATGCAGATAGAGACCTACACAGACACGGGCAGTAGTAGATGCTGCAACAGAAGGTACATTAATATCTAAAATTGTGGATGCTGCCTATTCACTACTCGATGAAATATCCACCAACAACTATCAATGGCCAAGTGAGTTTCGATAAGTGTAGTTTCTACACTTATTGGATGTTCCTGAATGATGATATTTTATTTTCATTTGAATAAGATTATACCTAATTTATGTTATATTGCATTTTGTAGGTAAAACTTTATATTTGATGAAAAATTGGAGAAAATAATGCAAAATGGCAAAAAATTGCAAAGTCCAAAGTACGAGGACGAAATTGACTTTTGGATACGAAGTTTGGAGATCAAATTTCATACTTTGGAAAGCGAAGGACTTGAAGGAGAATATATATATGTGTGTGTGTGTGTGTGTGTGTGTGTGTGTGTGTGTGTGTTAAAAAGCCTATAATAGAGTATGCGCGCGCACAAAAAAAAAGTAGTTTTGAATTGGAGGTCCAAATTAAAAAGCCTATAATAGAGTATATACATACATGCAGAAAAGGAGGCTGCAGGGGTGGAAATTATAATATATATTATGCACAAGAAAATCGGCGGCTGCGAGGGGATAAAGAGGAGAGAAAAAGGAGATAAAAAATAAGTGAGAAAAAGGAAAACAAGTTGATGGCAGAGAGTAGAAGAAAAAGAAAAGGAGACAATAAATTGGAGTTTTATTTGACAAGTCAAATACGACGGTTAGGGGAGAAGAACACATGCAGGAAGGAAGGCAGAAAAGGGATTACTGCTGCTTATATATATATACAAGCAAATAGGCTGCAAAGGTGGAAAATATATGCACACACAAAACGGGCGCAGAAAGAAGGGAAACAAATATTAAATTCTTTTCTACATCTTTATTCAAATAATCTGGTGATGTCGTTCCACTATTGCGTATTTTTATTTTTACAGTATGAATAACTAATTTTCATATTATGGCAAACAACTTAGTCGACTTGTGATCATTTATTTTTCTATTTAAGATTTATATGATTTATTTATTTATGTTTGGTTTTACTATGAGTTTAATATATTGAATTACTTGATAGCTAGTTTGATGATTATGTGAGTCTCTTAAGAATCGAGAGGTAAGTTTGAGATTTAGACCATATAGTAAAATTCGATAAATTAGTATACCGTGTAGAGATACCTATACTGATTATTGCGGCTAGAATATGAATTCTTAAAACTAATGTTTTGTTTAACTAAGATTGATTCACATAAATATATGAAATTTAATTAATAAAATAAGCTCAATGAGAACTCGAGAGGGGTAAATTGAATACAATAGAAGAATCCGATCGAACAATATATTATGTTATGAATCTTGAATTAATAATTAAGGTGATCAATAGATGAAATTATTATGCCCTAATATTCATCACATATTTGAATCTTCAATTATCCGTTGTTTGAAATCTTTTTATATTTTCAATTAATTAAAAGTAGTTAGGAAAAATATACCATCATAATTATTTACTTGCTTTTGTCAAATAGAAGTTAAAAAATTTGATTAAGTCATGAAGCATAGTCATTGTGGGAATGATATCCGGACTCAAAGGTTCATTACACTGCTTGTTACGATATCATATACTTGCAATATAAAAAACACAACAAGAATTCAAATGCAAAGAAAGTTGCCAATCTGTATGATGTAGATCCCATTATATCTTTAGCACCTTAGATGTCATCACCCACAACTCAAATAGCTGCATTGACATCACAAGGAACTTAGAAGAACGCAGATTCTATCATGGCTGCTTCTACTTCATACCATGAGTCTGAGATGGAGAATGAGCAAGTCTAGTATATGAATGACAAAAACTTCAATCAAAGAGGAAACTACTCAAAAAATGAGTATCATCCAGTACTGCGAAACCATGAGAACCTCTATTATGGTAACAATGCGAAAGTGCTGCAACCACCACCTAGTCTCAATAATCAAGCTTTTGAATGAAAGCCATCACTAAAGAATATATTGGGGACCTTTATTTCAAAGATACGGGCGAGATTCAAAAAGGATGAGTCTAGACTTGACAATATTGAGACTCATACGACCCACATGGGAGCTTAAAAGAAGAATTTAGAAGTATATATCGGTCAACTCGCAACTTCAATAACCTCCCAACATAAAGGGAAATTCCCTAGTGACACAGAGATTAACCAAGGGAGCACTGCATTGTCATCACATTGAGGAGCGAAAAAGAGGTTGAAGAGAGCAAACCTACAGAGGTTGTAGTTCCTACACATGCTTCAGATCATTTTGAAGAAAAACTAGTTGAAGAGTAGAAAATCGAGGCAGAGGCAATAAAGAATAAGTATTAGCCTAACTCAATCCCATTCCCAAATAATCCTCCCATTTTGAAGCCACAAATAAATTATCCACTGATATTCTTAAAGAAGAAATTTGATGAGCTGTTTGCCAAATTCTTGAAAATCTTGAAGAAGATCCACATCAATATTCCTTTTGCTAATGTTTTGACACAAATACCGAATTATGCCAAGTTCCTAAAGGAAGTTATGTCAAAGAAAAAAAAGCTGGTGGAATTTGAGACAGTCAAGCTGATAGAAGAATGTAGTTTCATTCGCTAGAAAAAGCTCCCTCAGAAACTAAAAGATCCTGGTAGCTTCATTATTCCATGCACAATTGGCACTTCTACATTTGATAAGGCATTGTGTGACCTGAGAGCTAGCATCAATTTGATGCCACTATCTATATTCAAGAAGTTGGGCCTTGGAGAAGTGAAACCAACCACAATCACTTTCCAACTTGTTGATAGATCCATCACATACCCATGGGGATCATTGAAGATGTATTGGTTAAAGTTGACAAGTTCATCTTACTGGTGGACTTTGTTGTTTTGGATATCAAAGAAGATCAAGAATTACCATTAATTCTTGGTCGGCCTTTCTTGGCAAGTGAGAGAGCTCTGATTGATATCCAAGAAGGAAAATTGACACGGTAGGTTAATGAAGAGCAAGTCATGTCAACATTTATCAAATGAAAAAATCCTCAAAAAAAAATCAACACGTGCCACATGGTCCAATCAATTGACACAATTGAGGGTAAAAATTTCAAAAGAGAATTGTTTTATGACCCTTTAGAGCAGTACAAAGCAGCCAGTTATTTAAAGATTGAGACAGTTGCCGCTGAAAAGGTACACAGGGACCAAGGAAGTAGTTGATTTCATCGTAGCTCAAAAAGCCGATCCACCAGACAAAAAGACGAACTACATTAAAAAATCTTCGAAACTTCCAAACATTATAAATCAAAAGAGGTTTTAAAGACTACACAAGAGTTGAAGCTGCCTCCTAATCCTAGTGGCCACTCTATATTGAAGAAGAGTTTAAAGCTGAGGAACAAGTTTGGAAACATGAGAGAAGTGCCACATGACGACTTAACTTAGGCACTTCGGTTATGTCAAGTTGATGACTTTTATGGGAAGCAACATAAGCTTTCTATCTCCCTACCTTTTATTTTTTGATATTAGTGTCAAATATTAGTTAGTAATGAGTTTATTTTTTTGTTTATGTAGGAAATCTCAAGTTTGGCGGAGAAGATGGAAGAAGAATCCATCAAATTCAGCGTTATAGCACCATAACGTCATTGGCAATGCAGACAATTCAGGGAAGTTCTCCTTATTTTCGTTTAGTTTCACATTAGGGACAATATATAGTTTAAATTTGGGGGTGAAATATAAATTTTCTAATAGTCTTTTTTTTTTTTGTGTGTGATTTGTGTGCTATTTAAAAAAAATAAAAAATATGCATGCTTATGTGAGTTGGAAAGCATTGTTGGCAATGATGCATATACATGGATATATGAATTAGTTGTGAATTATGACTAGATTATATGCTCGAACTGAAGTCTTACTCAGCTTTGCAAAATGTGACATAAATGCACTAAATTAAGTATAATGTTGGACAAGAATAAGTTGATTCATAAATGATAGAAGTTGGATTAGTAACCTTAGAAGCTAAATCCAAATAATCACTAAACTAAAATTCACATCCTTTAATCGACTTTAGGATAATTTAGATGGTTGAACTGTTGTAGGGAGATATGGATGTGGATGTAGATTTCGCGTGTTAAGCTTTGTATGTATTGTCTGAAACTAATAGGATGAAAATTGGGCGAAGACCTTAAGTTAGAGGTCTGTTCTTTAAAATACGTGTTTAATAATAGGTATTGCACTAATCGCTGCATAAAAGGAAAAAAATTATCTTGTTGAGAAGCTACCTTAAAAGATCCCAATGAGGACAACTATAGTAATCTCATTGTGAAGCATCTCTTTGTAACCTTTACGATTCAAGTGATTAAGCTTGAAAGGGTTTAAAATCAGGTGCCCTAAAGTCATCTGACTTAAGATTCATCAGCTAAAAATTTGCTACAGGGGGTCATTTAGAAAACTTAATGGAGAAATGACTAATTATAAGATTAATAAAATATATATATCTGAAAAAGTAAGTGCATGAAATAGGAGAAACACTACATGCCTTGATTAAGCCCCAAACACTTGTTTAAGATAATTAAGCCTTTGATAAAGGGTTAGTAGCTTGGTTGACTCCTAGGGGTTAAAGCAATCGAAATTAAGGAGAATCATCATTTATCGATATGTTAAACTATAATGGGTAAAAATTTGATCAAATTGGAGAGGGTAAGGAGTAGAGAAATGAAGAATAACCTCATAATACACTATTGGGAAGAGAATGAAAAGAAATTAAGTTTGGAGTGTGTGAACCCCACGAACGAAGAAAAGAAATATTTGATTTTTAAGATCAAGAATTGAATTAACTTATGATTGTACAACATTGTATTTAATTCTTCACACACATGCCCTTTTTGCATTGGAAAGGTAAGGATTTGGCTTTTGCATGATAACTTTGAAATAGTTCATGAATCAGTTACCATGTTTTCTATTATGAGCCATAAAGACAAGCTATTCAACTAAATTGTGTGAAGTGAGTCATTTGTTTGTGTGTTTTAATTGTGTTTGTTAATCACATTACTATGTTGCGTTGTGTTTGCTCGAGGAAAAATAAAGAATTAAGTTTCGGGTATTTGATGAGTGTATTTCACTCATTGAATTAGCACTTTAAAGCATAGTTCTCAGTTTGTTTTTGAGACATTTGAGCGTTTTGATGTGTTTGTTTGTGTTGTTTTGTAATTTAAGTAACTTGGTGAAAATGGAAAATTTTGGAGCTTTGTTGATCATGGAAGTGGGTATGGAGTGGAGATGAAAAAAGAAAAATTAAGTAGAAAATGAGGTCAAAAGCAAAAGAAGCATTGTCCCCCTAAAGAAAAGGTCAGAAAACCAGTAGAAGCGGCGCCTAGCCAAAAAAAGCAAAAAGCGTGGCATCACAGCACCACTGGAAGAAGAGTCTGGCTTCGAGGCACTATGATGCCGGCGGTGCTTGGCGCCTAGCCAAAAAAAGCAAAAAGCATGGCATCACAGCACCACTGGAAGAAGAGTCTGGCTTAGAGGCACTACGATGCCAGCCCCGAAGCACCGTCATGTCAGAAGATTGTTTTGATTTTTTTTGGGCTTTTTTCTTTCCCCAATCCGTCCCAAATCCACCCAAGACTTGATGAGACTATAATACAATCCTAGAGACCACTATGAAAGAGATTTTAAAGGGGGCAAGATTCAAGAAATCAAGAAGGAGGTAAAGGCAACTTTGCGAATAAGATTGATTCAACCATCCCAAAAAATAGTTTTAACTTTCTTCTCTTCATGTTATTTTTTTATGAATTGTATGTATATCATGTCTCATATCATGAACTAAATAATTCTTTTAGGGTTTGATTAGCCAAAACTTGAGGATATGATTTGATTTTGTTTTAGTTATTTATATGAAATTTTCCTTTCCAATTATTTGTTTTATTGATTTAATGCTTTCAATTAATTGACTAGATGTTAGTCAATTCCGGCATTCGAAAGAGAGGAATTTAAGCGCGATCGTAATAATAACATAACCTAAATTTTATGAATTTTGAGAGAAAGTGTAGAATTTATGAAGCTTGTTCCATCCTAAGAACCACGACTTTAACAAATTCCAATTTTAATTCAGAATAGAAATATTTGAATTAATTTTTATGATTAATTTTTACTCAACACTCAAAAGAGGGGGTATAATTACATGGGGTTCTTGTTTATAAACGTGGAAAATTGATTAGAGATGACTAGATTTTTGAGAATCATATTTGATAGTTAGGTAAAATCATACACTAGGCTTTCTTCCATCGACAAATTCTTAAAACTTGCAATTATTCATTGAATTTGTTACAATCATCCATAGTTTAGATAAAACATTGATTCCAAATTTCATTAATCTTGATAAAATAAGAGCTACACAATTATAGTAGTTAGTATAAAATCAATTTACGATCTCTATGGGTTCGACGTCCTAACTCTATTATTATATTACAAAACTTGACACCGTACACTTGCGCTATAATTATGTTACATAAAACACATGGATTTTTTATTATATGCATCTTATACAAGTCCAATTAGGCTCTTACGTTAAAAAATTCATAATTCTTGTATAGATAAGAGCTAAATATGAAGTTTTGTTACAAAACACACCCATACCCATTTCATACATTTATTACTTGAACGAAAAAAGAAAAAGAATCAAATGAGAAGAAATCAAGAAGCCATTGAAGATATTCAAGATTGATTTTCATTTTCTTTATAATTATTCAATTCCGGTAATATTGCATTATTTAAATTGTGTTCTTGAAATTAATTTGATGCTTAGCTAATTGTATAAATTCTAGGATCACGTTGAACTCTACGTTTGAAGTTTTGATATTTAATTTCATATTTGAAGCATGTGTTTTATTTTGAATGATTGTAGTACTTATTGTTTTTCAATTAATTGACCATTTGTAGAATTATTTTGTAATTTCTATTGATGTTCGAGAGAATGAATAAGAATTTGGAACGGAACGTAATAAAATCATTGTAAAGTCCGATAAGAAATAAAGATAACTAAGCTTTGTATGATCATTTATGATGCTCTTGTGATTTTAATAATTCTGTGTGTTTACATCCTTAATAAAGATATATGAATTTCACATATGAGAATAAATTTAGTTATACTCGAGAGAAATTATTAAACGAATTAAGACCATTACTTCATATTCAAATATTTGTTTCTAAATTATGTATTGATATTTAAATGGATAAAAGTAGGAGGATTCGAGGTACTAATATTTACCAATTACTTGAGTTTTATAATGCTTCCAAATAATTAGTTAAATTGGTTAATTTAATATTTACTTTATTAATAAATATTAAATTCTTAATATAGAACTCTTCCTTCATCGATTAAAGATGACATTAATTAGAAACGAAATTAAGTACTTGGCTCGGCATTTGTTGATTATTTCCCTAAATACTCTTCAACTCATGCAGATTACTTGGCTCGATATGTTGAAACGGGTTCAAAAAAGTAAGATGGACCTTTTTAAGTAAGATGAATCTAAATAGACTATATGTTTTAATAAAATTGAAAGGACTAATTATTTAAATTTAATCTAGTTCATATAATTATTTCATTTATTTATTTAGTTCATGTTTGATATCGTTAAAATTCTGATTAAAATTTAAATCAAATTCTACAATTAATTTTAACCACACATTTCATATGATCCACAACTTTTATTAAAATCTGCTAAATCTAATTTTAATTTCTATCAAGCCCCATATTTGACTATAATTTTCTGAAGATTTTAATCAACATTTTGATCGTTTGGACACAAGGGTGGGTCCCATTTCTGTCGTCATTATTGATAGCACAAACCACCAAATACCATAAATGCCCATGTCTGTAGAATGGGTAAGTATTCAATTTAGACTTTTGAAGACTTTGATGGACTTTTTTTAAGTGACGATTTCCGTGGATTTTGTGAATTTTTTAGAGATTTGTATGAAATTAGTGGAAGTCTTTTGTAGAATTTTATAGATTTTAATTTGAAAATTTTTATAGACTTTGTAGAATTCAAAAGACTTTTGAAAATTTTCATTTGAAATAGAATTCATGTGAATTTCGTGCAATAGTGTGAAATTATCACATATGAGTTAGTGATTTTCACAATTCACCTTCCCATTCCCCTTCTCAACCCCATATAATAAAAAATATTTTAAAAATAATAAAAATTTAAGACCTTAATTAAATAAATAAATTATTATTATTATTATTATTATTATTATTATTATTATTATTATTATTATTATATATAAAATAAATTTAATATTATATATTATTAATATAATACACCTTTAAAGAATAAATAAAAAATATATGCTTAAATTTAATCATAAATTATTCTATATAAAATTTTAGAATTTAATTAAAAATAGATATTTTCACAAAAAAAATGAATGAAGAAAAGAAAAAAAAAAGTTATAAGATTACAATTTAATTTTTTTTCCTATAAAATTGAAAGAAACACTAAATGAGAGAAAAAAGAATATAGAAACTAATATAATTAATAGAAGAAAGTAAATTTTAATCATAACTCTAATATTTGTAGGAGGGAAAAAGAAAAAGAAATATTGAAAAACATACNTACCTTTAAAGAATAAATAAAAAATATATACTTAAATTTAATTATAAATTATTCTATATAAAATTTTATAATTTAATTAAAAATAGATATTTTCACAAAAAAAATGAATGAAGAAAAGAAAAAAAAAAGTTATAAGATTACAATTTAATTTTTTTTCCTATAAAATTGAAAGAAACACTAAATGAGAGAAAAAAGAATATAGAAACTAATATAATTAATAGAAGAAAGTAAATTTTAATCATAACTCTAATATTTGTAGGAGGGAAAAAGAAAAAGAAATATTGAAAAACATACATATTAATTTATTTTTATTTTTTTACGAAAATCGCCCAAAATCTTGTGATTAATGAGAGACAAATTTTGAAATTTTATTTTAATACTTTCTGCTTAAAAGTTAGAACTGTAAAAACTTTTATTAAATTTTTAAAAGTCATTAAAACTTGAATGCCTCAAGACTTATAGAGACTTTTAAAAATTTTTAGTTCAATATATAATGAATTTTAGAGACTTTTAAAAGTCTATAAAAAATCTCAATTGAATACATCAATACTTTTAGAGGCTTCAAAAGTTTAGATTGAATACCCCTAAATTTTTTAAATCTCAAAAAGCCATTAAAAGTTTTAATTGAATGCACCACCTAAATGTTAAATGGCACATTGATCATTTTAATTAATTCAGTCAACTGTTACGGTGACCTTTACTTACGAATCATTGTATAACGAAAACTAAATGAATTACAATCGTTAGCTAAAATCTCGTCCAGATAGGCGCCAAATAAGGCTAGAGCCTATTCGAACTCCTTTTTTTGTTTTTTGCTTAAAATGTATTTTGAAATAGTATTTTGTTAGAGAATGTGTAATTAAAAAATAAAAAAAAATTAAATTTGCGTATTATATTATTTTATTAAAAAATATATGATTAAAAATAAGAAAAAAAATGTATTTTATGGACCAAAAATGAGCTTCCGCAAGTTTGTTGGACTTTTAAACTATATACAATTGACTCTCTCACACACACAAAATTATTAAAAAGTCTGTTTCAGTAAACATCTTTCTAATGTGACCAATGATAGGCGATTGTGGCCTTGGCCTGTCAGCGACGCCAGTATTCTGCGAGCTCACCAAACAGGGCCACCGCCTTATCTCCTCCATCGCCACCGCACAGGGCCCTTCAACATCCATTGGCTTACTCCGCAAATTTGTAGCCTCATCTTCCAAACATGTGGCTCTCAATACTCTATCCCATCTCCTCTCTCCCTCCACTTACCACCCCCGCCTCTCCTCTCTCGCCTTCCCTGTAAGTCATCTCTCCTTCCATCATCTATATGTTCAGGTTTTTCTCTTCAGATCCTACCATTTCGCATACATCGGAAAATTTTATACCCATCCCGTTAAAAAAAAAAAAGACTTGTAAGATTAATGAAAATGCTCACGACTCAATCCTTGTGAAAGAGCACTTCAAAAAGATAACTAATCTAACAAGACATGAGACAATTTTTATCCAATTGGACTGAAATCATAATCCACAAACAAATTTTTCACGTCACTGCAACATTTTTATTAGTTTATCATACAGATAGACGAACAAAAAATGACAGTTCAATGAACAAAATAAAAATTTCTTCATAATCAAAATGTAAGTTGGATGGCTAACTGATTTTCTTCCCATTCTTTCTTTTATATTGATAGTTTATGCAAATACTATTACATTATACCTGTGCTTGCAGTTGTACTCTATAATCAGGCAAGAGCCATGGTTCAGTTGGAACACTAAGCTAGTGGCAGACTTGATCGCTTTGTTATATAAGCAGGAAAGGTTCGATGAGGCAGAAATATTATTTTCTGAAGCAGTTACAAAATTGGAATTCAAGGAAAGAGAATTATGTAACTTCTATTGTAACTTGGTGGATTCACATGCCAAGCAAAAATCAGAGAAAGAGGTTATGGATTCTTGCGAAGAATTAAAGCAGCTCATTTTGCAGTCATCATCTGTCTACGTGAAGCGCAGAGGATACGAATCAATAGTCGGTGGTTTTTGTGCAATCGGGTTACCTAATGAAGCTGAGAATTCGATAGAAGAAATGAGAGACATGGGACTGAAACCATCTCTTTTTGAGATTAGGTCCCTAATTTACGGATATGGGAGATTGGGATATTTTGAAGACATGAAAAGATGCATAGTTCAAATGGAAAATGAAGGGTTTGAATTGGAGATAGTTTGTTGTAATATGGTAGTTTCATCATTTGGAGCTCACAACAAGCTTTCGGACATGGTTTTATGGCTAAAGAAAATGAGAAACTTAGAAATTTCGCTGTCGATTAGAACTTATAATTCTGTCTTGAATTCATGCCCAGAAATTACCTTAATGGTGCAAGACCTGAAAACTCTTCCATTGTCAATCAATGAGTTGGTGGATAATTTGAACAATGATGAAGCTGATTTGGTGAGGGAATTAATCAAGTCATCAGTTCTGGATCAGGCAATGGAATGGAAGTCTTCAGAGTTGAAGTTGGATTTGCATGGAATGCATTTCAACAGTGCATATTTGATTATCTTACAATGGTTTGATGAGATGCAACAGAGGTTTATTGCTGGAAATCAGGTGGTTCCAGCTGAAATTCTGGTGGTGTGTGGCTCTGGAAAGCACAGTGCTGTGAGAGGCGAATCCCCTGTCAAAGGTTTGGCAAAACAGATGATGCTGCGACTGAAATGTCCAATGAGAGTTGATAGGAAGAATATTGGTTGTCTTATTGCAAAAGGAAAAGTTTTCAAGGAATGGTTATGCAAATTACCTCCAACTGAATATGGTTCTCCAGATGATTCTGCAAAAACTGATACCTCGGAGAATGTTGCAATGTGTTAACAACATATCTTGTTTTCACGTCCACAGATGCTAGAAACCGAAGCTCTGGTGTTCTTAATGCAATTTTGGTACGGAGTACTAGACAATATAATTACCAAGATTTAGCTAGTTGTGCGTTTTAATATTTGTTCAGGACTATCAATTCCTGCCTACCAAGCATGCTTTCAGTGTCAGTTGCTCATGGGTCGTGACACTGAGAATCAAAACCTGTCACGTTGTAGAACATTCAGATGACTAGTGCTTGCCAGTATTCTAGTTTTATTGCTCCTCTCAATTAAAACGAAACTTTCTTTGCCATTCCTGTCATCATCAAACAAGAATGAAAACTTAAGAACATCAAATCTGTAGCATATAACCAGGTATTAGTGACTCAAAATATTAGATGATTGTTTTGCAAAAGACTGATATTTAAACTATCAAGCAGAGGAGCGCACAAATCCTTGATCTCTATCAAAATTCAAAAGTTCACCAGATTTTGAAGGCCCAAAAGAGTAGTACTGCTTATCATAATGATGATGGAACATCAATAATGTGAAAACTCATTATGTCTCTCTCTCTCTCTCTCATCCCTCTCTCTCATTAAAATTGAACCGTTGAATCTAATTATTCTACATAAAACATATCATTGATGTTCTATCATCATAATGATAAATAGCAACTTATCCAACAAACTAGTGTACAATAGTGCAAGAGTACACAAATACTCAGTTTCAATTTGCGTAATTTTTATATGACCACGTAGAGAAAATCTTTATATTGCTCAAGATACTGAGTCATCACCAAATCAAAAATGAAATTACCGGCTATTATCGCGTTCTCCATTGAAGTATAAGAAGAAATTATTCAAGGAAAATCTGTCATCTTGAACCCTCTCAATGAGTTAAAAACGATATGCATGATGAAGTTACCTACTGCCAGCCAGCATATCCCGGAAGCTACTTCACCTCAGCTGCAAAATATGAAGAGCTACAGAAGGTAATCATTTTTCCAACACAACATAATAAACATCATATTTACAGGAAGAATTAGACTACCTGACATGTAAAAATATAAGATTCTTCACATGATTTCTTCCGATTCACTAGTGTCCACAAATGTCGATGCATAGCTATCATGTAGACTCATATATGCATGCAAATTTATATTTCCATTTAGATTTACATGCGATTTTGTTTTTATTGTTTTTCCTTTTTTTTGGAGGGGAATTAATGGATTTTCGTCCCTCCAAAAGAGCTCAAATCCAGGTCATCAATAAAGCTTCACTCTTACCACTTGAGTTAGACATCGACAAAGTTAGACATGACATTTCTATATCTAGTAGAACAATTATATGTATTCAAATTTGGGGAGAGAAAAAGAGAGAAAATTACGTTTGTACTTTATTCGTGTGTCCAGTTAAGAATGAATTTCTTGATTTAATTGAAAAAAAGTGTCCACCCACCAGTATAGTCTTTATTTTGGAGAATAACATAAAAAATTTGGATGTTTGGAGTATCAAGTTATTGGAATTAAAAGTTGAAAGCTCGTTACCTGAAAAGTTGAAAGTTTGTGATTCAGTTCCCATCCAAGAATTTATCATTGAATTTTAGGTCAAAATTTGAACCATTTATTCTTGATATAACATACACAAAAACATTTAGACGGTTTTGTTTATTGAATTAAAGATTTTTTTTTTAATTTTCGGGTAATTCTTATTCTACTTCCAACTGGAAGAACAATAGGTATCGGACAGTTCCATTGCCAAGAGCACCTGCTCCATACTCTTTAACCATTTTTGGACTGTTTGCAAGCCTCACAAACAGATAATCATACAATTCATTTCTAATTTACAGAGCTTTGGCGAGTGGTTCAAATCTTCCTTTATGATGGACGTAGCTTGATCTTTTAATCAATTTTGATGCAGTTAACCTCACTGTCACGTAAGGACTATCAAGCTGACTGTTAGTTGTTTGCTGATTTTTGGTGGAGGCCCAATTATATTCTAATGTTCTAGCCCAAGACTTTTCGCCCAAAGCCGGATCCAGAAGTGTGAAGATTCTGGAACCACATATAAATACCAAATTCTTCTTTAGGGTTAGACATATTTTTCTTTAGGGCGCAACTTCTCATTTTTCTTTCACATTTTCCCTCTATATAATGTAGATCTCTACTTGTGTGATTTTAGAGATAGTAGAGTAGATCGATGAACTCTTGTGTGAGTTCATG
>CAIGRK010257191.1:0-14665 GCA_903798315.1 Fraxinus greggii | reverse complement strand
CGGTCGAGTATCATCGGTCACAATGTTCGGTAGTATGAAAAATTGTAGGGGAGATTATAGAGAGAACGATTGTGCTACATGTACATAATAGGTTTATACAACTGTTTACATACACATGATGTAATGATATATGATTGTGTCAAAATTTCTTTAACCAAATAAAAAAAATACTTCATTGACACCTCTATATGCAAATCATTACGTAACTACTTATATACAAGTAGCATTATTCATAGAGAGAATATTGTTGCACGTATGCCAAAAATTATTTTACTAATTTTGGTAACACGCTAAATTGGCTATGCATCACAATCTTATTAAAATTAAGAATTTTAATTTTGAAATGACCTGATTTTTGCAATCTATGAAAGGTTGGCCATTTTGAAAAGGAAAAATTTTAGTCACGGTACAAAATATTTTACTTTTATGCAGATTTGATCCAAACTTTTAATTTGTAGCATTCACAGTACCAGATTTTTCAAAAAATTTCATCTGGAATCCAAATGGAAAACAATTGTTAGGTGGACTATTAGTTGATCAAAAATCAAAAGTCTGACCAATTGATGACCAATTTTTAAAAGGTAAAATGTAACTTTATATTTTACATATAAAAAAATTAAAACAAAAGAATTAAGTAAAAAAGGAGAACAAGAAAAACACCTAAACGCTAAACCCCAAAAACCCCATCCATCAAGCATCACCGCCACCAAAAGATTCCATCCAAATCATTCACATTTGCCCAACGAGTGCTAATGGGAATTTTGAAATTTTCTTCTTTTGCCCTTTCAACCATTCTAAATTAGGGCTTTATTACTTCGAGAAAAAATGTGCATTAAGGTAGGGGAAACAACTACTGCAAATGCCGAACTAGACAGCGATGGCTAGAGGAGTTGGCGGAAGGAAATAAGGGGGTGGGAGACTGACGATTGTTGAGAGTAAAACGGTGAAATTCTGAAAAGAAATTAGGTGATTGTGTTCGGGGTGGTAAATTTGGGGGTTGGCGAGAGGTAANAAATCATTCACATTTGCCCAACGAGTGCTAATGGGAATTTTGAAATTTTCTTCTTTTGCCCTTTCAACCATTCTAAATTAGGGCTTTATTACTTCGAGAAAAAATGTGCATTAAGGTAGGGGAAACAACTACTGCAAATGCCGAACTAGACAGCGATGGCTAGAGGAGTTGGCGGAAGGAAATAAGGGGGTGGGAGACTGACGATTGTTGAGAGTAAAACGGTGAAATTCTGAAAAGAAATTAGGTGATTGTGTTCAGGGTGGTTAATTTGGGGGTTGGCGAGAGGTAAACGATGGAGGCGAATGGGATAATGTCGATGCTGGGTTGTGACATGATGGATGAGTGGAGTTGGATTCAACTGTAAGAATTTGTGGTTTATGATTTTTGATTTGGATTTGGGTTTGGGTGGGGGAAGAAGATGAACGGTATTTTCATTTTATTTATTTTTTATTTAATTCTTTTATTTTAAATTTTTCATATGACATTTTCCCTTAAAATTGGTCAACATTTGATCAAAATTTTTATTTTTGATCAACTAAAGATCAATTCAACAGTTTTGATCCATTTGGACTTTAGTAAGATTTTTTGAAAAGTTTGGTACCGTGAGTGCTACAAATTAAAAATTTTGGCTAAGTCTACATAAAAGCGTAAAGTTTGGTACAGTAACTGCAATTTTCCCTTCTGAAAATATAATGTTAATTATTGATAGTTATAATATTTTTTTTCCCCCAAGTTATTAGTACCTAACTGGACTAAAAACGGAAAACAGTCCTCTTTGAGAGTTGACGACTCGAGCCGCCGAGAATAATTTTTCTTATTTTTCCTTTTAATAAAAAAATGTGATGCCTATTTGCAAAAGGAAAAAAATGGTGCTAGAAGAAGTCTATCACTTGTCAATCACATAATATTGGTGGTCAATGTGGCGTACTTACCACTATCATATTATTGAATTTTATTTATTAAATTTTGTAATAATAATCCCACTGTCACATAAATTAATAAAACTAGAATAATGTTACGTAAACCGTGTTTAGCACCCAATGACATTTCACTACTATTAAACGATAGATTTAATTAAATGTTGAGATATGTTATACATTTAATTGGACGTATCATTATATTCCTCTTTCACCGCTCTACTTTAAGTTCTATGTTATTGTCCATTATTACTTTTCCTATGTGGAAGTATTTCAATGGTTGTTAAGGCGATAGGAGTAGGGAATATTAGTGGGAATAGATGAGGAGGGAGAGAACTAGATGCTGCCAGGAGGTAAGGATGAAGGTAGTGATGTCAAATCGACTCCAATCGTTTCAATTTTTATAAATCCACGAGATTACATGAACAAAGAGAGAGCAAATGTCGAATGAACGCACAAAGAACAGTTGAAATGTGATATCTTGTCATAAATGGGTGAAATAGTACTTCTAATACTCCTTGACTTGAGCATCTTGATATACCTTTTGTCATCGTGCAACTAGCAAGGATGTTATTGGCAATGGATTGTGTAAATATGCAAATTCGTTACTAATTCCCACCGAAAAGGAATTTAGAAATTTAGAGTGAAAACCACATATTTTGAAGTCTACATTTTCGTATTGAGGCCAAGGGAGAAAAAGAAGTTAAGGTAAGCACAAGTGACAATAAAGAAAAAAGAATCATGTTTAGCAACATATTTTTGAAGGTTGTTGTTCCTTACATCAAAGATCAACATCGAAGAAGTGCAGTAATAAAATATGATTATACAAAAATCTAATCAAAATTTATAAATTGTTGTTGTGATCCAAATTTCATATTATTTGGGTTTGGTAGAATAAAAAAAGTCTAAGGAATTTGAGTTTTTAAGAATCCAAATTAATGAAGATCAAATTTCATCAATGATTGGGAGTTTGGCTTGGAAAGGACTTCTTCTTCATCTAGAACTCTAACAAAGAGATTTATATATATATATTCCACATTGTATTTTCACATATGATTATTCAACAACATCTTGAGAGTTTGAGTGTTTTGATTTCAATTGAGAGAATTGAGATATTGATATTATGAGCACAATTACTATTGATTTTAGTGGATTTTTCTCCTCTACCTATGGTTTTTCCCATATTGGATTTCCATGTAAATTTTGGTATTTATTTTCTTCTTGTTTATTTCATTATCGTTATTATCTTGTGATCCAGAATTCATAACAAGTGGTATCAGAGCGAGGTTGATTATTCTGCATGGCAACAATGAAATATGATATTCCACTGTTGGATAGACACACGAGATTTACCTTATGCAAGTGAAGGTGCGAGCGATTCTAGTGCAGGAAGCCTTGCTTTGCTTTGATAGGATGTCTGTTATCTGGACGCATGATGAAAAGCAGCGTAGGGATCGAAAAGCCCAATCACAAATTTATCTACATATTTCAAATCAAATTCTTCAAGATGTTCTAAAGAAGAGAAGTACCGCTGCGTTGTGGTTGAAATTGGAGCAACTTTGCATGACAAAAGTTTGACCAGCAAGCTACACTTGAAACATTGCTTATATTCTCACCGGATGTCTGAAGGTGCGTCATTGGATTATCACTTAACTATGTTCAAAGAAATCGTGGTTGATTTGGAGACATTGGAAGTTAAGTNCCTTGCTTGGTTTTGATAGGATGCCTGCTGCCTGGACACAGGATGAAAAATGACATAGAGATCGAAAATCCCAATCTCAAATTCATCTACATCTCTCGTATCAGATTCTTCAAGATGTTCTTAAGGAGAAGAGTGCAACTGCATTGTGGTTGAAGTTAGAACAACCATGCATGACAAAGTGCTTGACCAGCAAGCTACACTTGAAACAGTGTTTGTATTGTTATCGGATGTCTGAAGGTATGTTATTGGATGATCACTTAAATATGTTCAAAGAAATCGTGGTGGATTTGGAGACATTGGAAGTTAAGTATGACGAGGAGGGATTGGCGTTGATGTTGTTGTGTTCTCAGCCGCCATCATACGGGACTTTTAGATATACTATTCTCTATAGTCGAGATACTCTCACCGTGGAAGAGGTCTATGATGCTTTACTATCTAAGGAGATGATGAGACTTGCTGGAGGATCTGGGAATCATGTTGAAGGCTTGATTGTGCATGGGAGAAATCAAGATAGGAATCTGGTAGAAATATGAGGGGCAGATTGAAATCTAAATATGCTGAGAAAAGATGTCACTATTTTAAGAAGAATGGACATATTAGACCAAATTGCTATACCTTAAAAAACAGAAATAAAGTTGCTGGTGCTACTGAGAAAGGGAAGCAACCTACTAACATAACGAAAGCTGATATTGTCGAAGATGGGCAATGTGAATGAGAGTTTCTTGTGATTTCTGACATGGATTTCAAACTTTGTGAGGAATGAGTTCTAGACTCGGCTTGTACTTTTCATATGTATCCCAACAGTGATTGGTTTTCAACATATGAAGGACTTTTGAGGTGCAGTGATTATGGGAAACAAAGCGCCTTACAAAATTATCAGGGTTGGTACAGTCAGAATCAGAATGTTCAATGGGGCGATCAGGACACTTACAGATGTAAGGCATGTTCCAGAACTGAAGCAGAATCTCATATCTTCAAGTGCACTTAACTCAAAGGGTTATAGATACACTGGTGAAGGTGGAGTTTTGAAAGTGAGCCGGGGTGCTCTTGTTGTCATGAAGGGACATAAAAGCTCTATACAGTTGTACATTTTGCATGGTTCCACAGTAATTGGGGATGCATTAGTTTCTACTTCTTCTTTAACAGATGATGAAGTTACAAAACTTTGGCATATACGGCTCAAGCATATGAGTGAGAATGGCATGGTTGAGTTGAGTAGAAGGGGACTTTTTGATGGGCAGAAGACCAGCAAATAAATTTTTTGAGTATTGTGTCTTTGTGAAATAGAAAATAATTAGATTCATGAAAGGAAGACACAACACGAAGGGAACACTTTACACTTGAATATATCTATTCAGACATTTGGGGATCGGCCATGGTACCATCAAAATGAGGTCATTATTACTTGTTGACAATGATAATTTTTTCAGAAAAGTTTGGATATTCTTCTTGAAGCAGAAGAGTGATATCTTTGGGACTTTCAAGGAGTGAAAACATTGGTAGAAAAGAGACAGGAAAGCAGGTAAAATGTCTACGCACAGATAATGGTTTGGAGTTTTGTTCAGATGAATTCAATAGTTTCTGCAGG
This sequence comes from Fraxinus greggii, assembly GCA_903798315.1. Lineage (NCBI taxonomy): Eukaryota > Viridiplantae > Streptophyta > Magnoliopsida > Lamiales > Oleaceae > Fraxinus > Fraxinus greggii. The sequence continues at coordinate 9,446 of CAIGRK010257191.1, read as the reverse complement.
GCTAAAGGCATCTTGAGACACTTGACAGTGCTTGGAACTCCTCAACAGAATGGTGTGGCGGAACGGATGAATAGAATTTTGATGGAAAATGTTCATTATATGCTTTTAAATTCTAGGTTGCCTAAGACTTTTTGGGTTGAAACTGTTACTACAGCTAGTTTTCTAAGTAATCGTTCACCCTTAATTGTCATTGATAAAAAGACACAGAAGAGGTATTGTGTGGTAAACCTTCTTGCTATTCTTATTTGAAGATTTTTGGTATGTCATGCTTATGTTCATGTGGATAATGGGAAGTTGGGGCCTATGTTAAAAAGTACATCTTTCTTGGGTATAAATCAGGTGTGAAGAGGCATAAATTGTGATGTCCTAAGATATGAAAGGTGGTTGTTAGTAGGGATGTAGTATTTGATGAACTTACTATGGTTCGTGGTTCACTTCTTGTGGATTTTGATAAAACTAAGGAGCAGAATCATTCAACTTAGGTGGAGTTAGAAATTGGTTCAGAGTAACAATCAGAGGTTGCAAAACAGTCTACTACATATCAGTCCAATTTGAGGTTGATAGACAATAATATTTTGCCTACTTTGTCTACACCATCAACACCACAGTATTCTATAACTAAGGATAGACCTTACAGACAGATTAGACCTCCACAGTAGTATGGGAAAGCAGATTTAGTAGCTTATACATTGAGTGTGGTTGAAGACATTGATTCCACTAAGGAGCCTACTACATATTCAGATGCAATCAGTTGCAGTGATTCTAGCAGATGGATGATCATTATGCAAGAGGAATGGAGTCATTGAGGAAAAATAACACTTGGGTTTTAATGAAATTACATAGAGGTAAAAAAAAATTGTTCGCTGTAAATGGGTGTTGAAAAGAAATGAAGGCGCCTCAGGAATTGAAGATGCTAAATATAAGGCTATATTGGTGGTAAATGGCTACGGTCAGATTCCAGGTGTTGACTTTACAGATGTGTTCTCACCAGTTGTGAAGCATAATTTCATTCGAGCTTTACTTGTTGTGGTTGAAGAATCACTTGGAGCTTGAACAGATGGATGTCAAGACAACATTTTTACAAGGAAAACTTGAGGAGAGCTTCTACATGCAACAACCACATGGGTTCATAGTATCTGGAAAAGAAGACTGTGTGCTAGTTGAAGAAGTCCTTGTATAGACTAAAGCAGTCACTAAGGCAGTGATATAAGAGGTTTGATTCATTAATGACTACTCATAGTTTCTTCAGATGTAATTATGATAATTATGTGTACTTCAGAAAAGAAGATAGTGGATTGACTACATATTTGTTAACATATATTGATGATATGCTCATAACGGCCAAAGATAAAGCAGATGTCAAAAAATTGAAGTTTTAGTTCAATAAGGAGTTTGATATGAAGCATTTGTGTGCAGCAAAAAAGATTCTTGGCATGGGAATCTTGAGGGATAGAAATGCTGACATATTGTATTTGAGTCAGAAGGGGTTCATTGAGAAGGTGTTTGAAAGATTCAATATGATGAATGCGAAAGCTGTCAGTACTCCCTTGGCTACCCATTTTAAATTATCTTCTAACTTGTGTCCTCAGTCAGATGGAGACGTTGATTACATGTCTCGGGTTCCTTATTTCAGTGCAGCTAGTTCGCTGATGTATACTATGGTTTGTATAAGACCTAATTTGGCACATGCAGTTAGTGCAATTAGCAGATACATGGCAATCCTGACAAGGAATATTGGAAAGCAGTGCAGTGGATCTTTAGATACTTGAAGGGCTCTTCTAATGTTTGTTTACATTTTGGTAGAAATTCAGATAGAATCATTGGGTATGTGAATTTAGATTATGCAGTGAATCTTGATAAGATGAGATCACTTACAGGGTATGTGTTTACTCTTGGAGGCTATGCTATCACCTGGAAAGCTATTTTGCAAAATACAGTAACTTTGTCTCTGACAGAAGTAGAATACATGTCCATTACAGAGGCATATAAGGAGGCTATGTGGTGGAGAGGATTGATTGGTGAAATCAGTTAAGACTTGCAGGTGTCTACAGTATTCTGTGATGGTCGAGTGCAATTTTCTTGACTAAAGATCAGATGTTTCACGAGAGGACTAATCACATTGATGTGATGTATCATTTTGTACGTGAAGTGATTGTTCGTTGTGATATTGTAGTGAGAAAGATTGATACCAAGGATAAACATGCTAGTTTGATGACAAAACCACTTCATCTTGAAGTTTGAACATTGCTTGAACTTAGTGGGTGTTTGTCATTGATTTAGTCTATTGAGGCTTATTTGGAAGATGAGGAATGGTGTTTACTTGGAGATGTGTCTTGAATTCCTTGTGATGAATTTGTTTCAAGGTGGAGATTTGTTGTAGTGTGATCCAAATCCCATGTTATTTGTGTTTGGTAGAATAAAAGAAGCTAACGAGTTTGGGTTGTTAAGAGTTCAAATTAATGAAGATCAAATTTCATCAAGAATTGAAAGTTTGGCTTGTAAAATAACTTCTTTTTCATCTAGAACTTCAATTCAACAACATCTTGAGAGTTAGAGAGCTTAAATTTCAATTGAGAATTGAGATCTTGATATTGTAAATACAATTACTATTAATTTTAGTGGATTTTTCTCATCTGCCCGTAGTTTTTCCCATATTGGGTTTCCTCGTAAATCTTGATATTTATTTTCTTTTTGTTTATTTCATTATCGTCATTATCTTGCGATCTAAAATTCATAACATAAATCTTTTACTTTTTATGAATATTATAAAAGTTACTTGTGTTAGAGTTCAAATTGACATATCATTTTATTTTCTTCCTATAAAAAAAGACCAAAAATATAAAGGGATCATCATGTGAAAAGCATTTTTGGATTCAACTAGGTGTAACAAATTCTAATAATTTTTTCAAGGCATCATATCAAGAACGATTATGCTACATATATATCACAACTTACAGATTGTTGTATATACACATGTTGTGGTGAAATATTATTTGATCAAAATTTTTTCAACCAAATAAAAAGAGAAATTACTCCTTTTTTGACACATCATCTATCTATAAAACTTTATGTAACTCATTATCTACAAGTAGACTTATTCTATCAAGAATAGGCGTCAGTCTTTGATGATAATCAAAATAAATAATGATCAATAAAAGATATGCCTTTATATGTAATCCCATGAGGTAGGAGATAAGGATATTCCAAAAAGTAATGAAAAGAAGCAAAAAATAAAACAAGGACATCCTTAATTTGAGTATGGTGATCATGTGATTAAAACAACAAGAGGAAATCTAGTCTTGTCGGCCTCATGCTAACCATTTCAACCTAGCAATAAAGCTGTGCATTTGCTTTCTTCTTCGTTAAGTTCTAATGCGATTCCCTTTTCACTATTAAAATAAAAGCTTAATTTAAGATAGACAAGAAATATGGTCACTTCATCTAGAAAAAACGAGGGGAAGATGAATCTTGACAGTACAAGAAAACAAGACTTAGCACAACTCGTGTTGGACTGGGTGAGTTATCGTGTCCAAATGGTTTACTTAAATTTTATGATTACTTTCAAAATAAAAAAAAAATGTGGGGTAATGACTCTTTGCATTTGCGGTGTCCAAAAGGCTCTTTATCTAACCCAATAGCTCTCTAAAAACTGTAAATAACCCGACGTCCTTTTTCTGAAATTAAAGTCGACGTGGAACAATTTGTTTAGCTCACAAGGCAAACAGAGAGGCCCCTCACTTCGTGCTTCTGCCGTAATTCTAGGGGAAAATTAGGGTTAAATTCTCAATCTTTCTGGTTGTGAGTTTCTAACCTTCAATAATGAAGATCTGAATCTTCAGCGACAAAGTCAGGGAGAAAAAAAAATTTACACTAAAACTGATACACAAATCAATTGGTTCTGTCAAGCTAGCTATACGTTGTGTATTACTAGAGATTTTTATATTAGGTAGTAAGATGATGATATTTTGAACAGTTACACATTCTGGATTTCTAACACAGATAGACACGTCACAAGTTCCATATCGCTATGATAGAATATTCGTGTGGGACGTACTAAAATTTTATACATGTGATATATGTTCCTTCTATTTCTCCAAATAAAGCTATTTGCATGGCAATACATAGAACAATTTCATATAAAAATTCTCATTAGATGTGTGATTGAAGATAAATTTGAAAGAAAAACATTTAAAATAACAATCATGCAACATAAACATCAATGTTGACATAAAGTTTGACTTAATGCCACGTGACATTTTATAATTGGGCGGCTTAAAACACGATCAGCTTTTCTACCCGATATGTGAAGCTTCCTTTCAAATCTTTCTAAGTAGTGTTATCCTTTAAATAACGAGGTCCAAATAGAAACTTAGCAGCTATTTGATAGAAATTAAAATTTTAATTTAATTAATAATTAATTTTAATTACATATTTTATGGGTCTCACAATTTTTCAGTCATACATTTCATCAATTTCTATCAAAATTCGTTTAAAATCTTATTTAATCCTCCACCAAACATGGTCTTAATGAAAGCACATTGTTGCTGTTCAAGGAAAAAAAAAATAGAATAAAGCGAAGAGAATATAAATCTGTAAGCCGTGAAGCCGATTGAAACAAAAGCTCATGAGCTTTGACAAAATCTCAATGACTCAATCCATTAATATCGGCGCATTAAGCTGAAGCCGACAAACCTATTAGCAGTTAGCTCCATGCACTATGCAAAATGGGACCCGCACAAAATATTCCTTCATGACTAAGCCTGAACGGGCCCCATTGCATACGCAAGGCCCATGTACCCTTTGGAAAAGCCTAGCCTACTGGCCCACCACTGCTAGTGGGAGCTGACTCAAAAGCCAAATGGGACCCACATTTGTACACCCATTTTCCACCATAAATACCACCCTCTCACCACTCGTTTCTTCCCTTTACTCCTCCTACCCTCCCCCACCCCCTATAAGCGGTTTTCCAGCCATGTTGTCCACTTTTCCAGCATCAGAATCCTTCTTTAGAAACCCACTCCCCGACTTTGAAGGTGGTCTCACACCTTGGGAGTCCCAAGAACCGCCGTTTATCTTTCCTCAGCCGCAGGATGAACCTGCGGTCATTTTAGAACCCCCACAAGAACCGGTTATTTCCAAACCCGGTTCGGATAACTCAAAACCCCGTAATTCCGGTTCGGTTAGCTCCAAAAACTTAAGCTCCGGTTCTGGTAAAACTAAACGTTCGGGTGACATAATTGATGAGCGAAAGCGGAGGCGAATGATATCGAACCGGGAGTCAGCAAGGCGGTCTCGAATGCGAAAACAGAAAGATTTGGAGAGCTTGAGGAATAAAGTTAACAGCATTAGGATTGGAAACCAGGAACTTATGAACCGGCTGAGATTGATATTGTATAACGACCAAATTGTGAGGAGAGAAAATGAACGCCTCCGGTCAGAGTCCGTCGTGCTCCGGCAGAGATTGTGGGACATACGTCAAGTACTGCTAGTCCGGCAACTTCAGCAGCAGTTAAATTCCTCTTCATGGCCATGCCATAACGTTACGTCCATTAATGGAGAATATATAACACATCAATCAATAATTTCATAAAATAATTAAACATTAGCACGGTTTTAGTTTTTTTTTTTCCCCGATAGTACGTTTTTACATGCTATCGAGAAAAGCAGTTATTCATCGAGTACTCTAAAACCGGACAAACTCTATTATCTCTATGTATCACTTCGTAGTAAAATTAGAGGAATAATTTAGGAAGATATGGGAACATTGGAATATCGGGGTTAATTATTATGTAGATGATCTTTCAAAGTTCGGTTTGACAAATATAATATTTGTATCTACTTGCTAGTGTTTCATAATATCTTTTTCTTTTTTCTTTCTTATATTTTTGGGATAATTCCAAACGTTTCATTAAATAACAAACTTTGTCCAAATCTTTCATATGTATCACCCATGATACCAAACTTTTCAAAATATCGTAGCTGAAATCTAAATGGATAATTTCTGTTGGCTTAATAGTTAGTTGACCAAATAATTGACTTTGACAATAATTTTAACAAACTTTAAAAAGGTTAAAATGGTAAATCAAATAATTAAAATTGAAAACTCATTTCCCAACCCTAAATCTGGGAAATCAAAACCATGAAGATTAAGGTTTAGGGTTCTTGGAAGGAATCAATAGAGGGTGCTGTCGGGACATGATCTGGAGATTTGAGATCCCTTCAGCAGCTCGCAATCAAAAATCAAAAAATATATTTGAATTTTTCTTTTCCCAAATGCTAATTCCAGTCAAAAATCACCAGAGCTTGGAAATTAAAGCAATATCGAGAAACTGATCTAACCAAAATCACCAAAAATTGAAATTCAAAAATTCAATTCACAATTAAACAACAACACAATACTATCAAGTTGTACTGAGAATCTAAACAACCAGTAAAATATATAAGAGATCTCTGTGTAATAATAAATTTTCTTCCGTTCTTCACTGAGTTGTTTGAACTGAAAAGCTACCCAGTAATAAATATTGATGATACAACAACACAAAGAACAAAGCAAATATTGCTAATCTAGTATTAAATGGGTTGGTATAATTAGGATTTCTTGAAAGAAGAGAAAAAGATGTGAAAGATTATTTCTTGGTGGCGTTTAATGTTGGCCGATGTGATTTGAAATCTTTGCAAAATCATCATATTTTTCATAATACAATCTGGGAAATAAGAGAGAAATATTCAAAGGTCAAAGGCATACTGCGTAATTGAATATAGAGATGGAGGGCGAGGATTGCAAGAAATTGGGAAGAGAAAGAAACTGAGAAGAAATTTCATTCCCTGGGGTCTGCAGATTTCGGGTGGAAATGGGTTTTTTATTTTAATTATTTGATTTAGGATATTTTATTATAAAAAATGTAAACTACCATCTTAACATTTTAAAAATAGTCAAAATTATTAACAATGTCAATTATTTGATCAATTAACAGTTAAATTAACAAAAATCGTCTATTTAAACTTCAGTTGCGATATTTTGAAAGATTTGGTACGTGATGGCACAATTGAAAGGTTTGGATAAAGTCTACTACTTAATGAAATGTTTGGTACCGTTGATACAATTATCCCTATATTTTTTTGCAGATTATTATTTAATTTCATAAATCATATTCTTTACCCAAGAGCCACCGAGTAGATGATACAAACAATGGAAAATTTGTTTATATCTTGTTTTGGTACATTTGTTTACTTGCATATTATATTAATCAACAATTTTTCAACCACAAATTGCATTAACTTTTATCAAATTTACTAAGCACATGTTTGTTTCTTCATCCATAAAAATGAAAAATATGGTCGTTATCCATCACATCAAGCCATCAATTTTGAATTTCTATTTTTTGTGTGGGTCTAATAACGACTATATTTTTCACTCTCATTCTATAATAATGTGGTCCAAACGGTGCCTAAAAAATTAATTTTAACCTAGACAAAATAGGGCTAAATACCCTATTAACTCGCTTAATTTAAATTTTGAAATTGCAATGATTAAAGAAACATTTAAATATAGAATATTGCTCGTACTTGAACATTGTCATTATTGCGTGGAGGGGGAAAGGTAACTCCATTAGCTAGGAATCACACACCCATTCAAGATAAATAGTACATATTTGATGAATAATGTTATTTAACATCGTAGCATTAATTCAGATAGTATTTAAATGTTATTAATTTATATATCATTTTTAAAGTATGGATATGAGTCCCTTTAAAGATAATCTACTACTTAAATATGTAATTTGGTGATATAGTATTAGTAGTGCTACATAGCATTTTTCTATTTTATAAGATTACATATTTTTAAAAGATTCAATATACTTTTCAATCAAATATTTTGTGAGGGAGACAATTTACTATCGATTTATTATTCACACATTACGTAAAAGTTATAGTGTATAAGCACTTGAAAGCATAATCAAGCAATAATCAACAAACAACTGATATTTTGAAGCAAATATGCATAAAATTCAATGAAAATAGCAAATTAAATCGATAGAGAGAGAGAGAGATGTAAAGATCGAATAGGAAAGACGTAGACTACAATTAATTGATTAATAAATGTCTGGGTGTGTCTGCGTTTATATATATATATATATATATATAAAAGTTTATGTGGATCTATTTAACTAAGACTTTAAAAAATTATAAATTCTAATGAATTTCGGGAATTCAAATAGATTTTTACAAAATCCATAAGAGTCATTAAAAATGGTGAAATTTGAAAAAAAAAAATTGTTAATGAAATGCATATAAATCAATGAGTTATTAAAGACACCTAAATTTTAATAAATTTCATTAAAATCCATTCAAATTTCAGTTGGGAACACCAATTGGAAATACCTAAATTTAAAATGATTTAAAATTTATAAAAAATCTCAGTTGATGATATACTATCAAAATTCAAAGAAAACTCAAACGAATATAATAAATCTACCTAAAGTTCAAATAGGTGGTTAAATTTCAAGATTGCAGTATTTCAAACAAGCCACTAACTTTTGATAACACGATAAGATAAAATTTTACATCATTTAAATGAAGAAAATAATGATCAAATATTAGAATTTGAACTATTCTTTTTAACAATACTGAGCTTTTAAACAAACCCAAAACTCAATAACTACTATGCAAAACGTAAGAGATTTATAGAGCAATTAGTATAAAGGAATAAACTATTTGTAGTCTTGTACACACAAATTGTACACCTTGATTGACACCTCCCCATGTATCAAAAATCAGACAGTTGATTGGAATGGGTATTGTCAACGTCAATGTGCAAAAATTTGCCAACTAGTATAAAATACTTCAAAGTTTAAAGTACGTTAAATTATTTAGTAAAATTACTTTGCTAAATAAGCTCCTGTTTGGTGAGGATCAAAATCAGATTTTTTTGTAAATTTTGATAAAAATAGAAAAATTATGTGTTTGAAAAGTTGTGGATCTCATAAAATATGTGATTAAAATTAATTGATGATTTTGATTTAAATTAAAATTTAGATTTTAATCTCCACCAAACAGATATATTGCGGACGATAAGTTATAAACTTTTACAAAAGAAAATATTAGAAATCAGTGATGGTGGGTGAATGTGATGCTTTTTGTGGACAAGCAAGTCCACACAAAACACCACTTTTCTTTACTAAACTTGATTGGTTTTGTATAAAGTACAAATAAAATGGGAGTTTTAATCTGATAAAGATGAAGACACAAATGACTTTAATTATACTTAAATTAAAAAGAAAAATTAAGAGTTGCAATCAAAGACGTAATCGAATACGTAATCCAATCCAATCAATCACATATTATAAGAGGATGCTCACACGTCCATCCCATTTTCTTTATTTTTAAATCAAACTTTTGAAATAAATAATTAGTATCAAGTAACACTTACTTTTTAATGACTACTT
>CAIGRK010257163.1:0-12829 GCA_903798315.1 Fraxinus greggii | reverse complement strand
ATACACAAACAGGATGAGCAAAAACCTAGTTCCATTACAAAAGAGAAGCATTACAAGCATCGGTACATTCCTAGATAACACATTAGTCCAATGCGTATAACCTAAACTAACTTACTAACTACACCATCCACACTTCACCACCACTTCATTTCCCCACTTCTACATGAAGCAACGCGAGTTAGAAAATAAAATAAATTACTTGTTCAAGGGAGGGAACTCATCTGGAGAAGGAAATAGATAGCTGAATGTAAAATGGAGAAATAACAGTTGTCAAAACATTGGAAAATGGTATGTTTATTTTGTATCTATCTACTCTTCCTTAAAGATCTAGACACATTTCATTTTAATTGGAAAATAGGGGAAGCAGCTGTTAAAAAGTCAATGTAAAAGATCATGGATGCTTATAAGATATACTGATCATCTCCCATCTTGGCTTGCCCCCTATTGTACAACATAACAGGAATCATTGTCATCAGCTTCAATTTTTTAACCATTAGTGGAATTCGTTTCTTTGTTGTTGTAATGAAACCATATTAGCCCCCTACCATCTTTGCCATCTCCCTGTTTTAAAGTCACCAAAATCACTAGGAACATGACCATGTATTTCAATCTCTCTTGAGTTATTACCTGACGAGAGAGTAATTGAAATTTTGTACCAACAAACTAATATTTTAGATAGGCCCAACTCACTCTATAAATGGCACAGCTCTTATGATTGCCAGGCCTAAAAAATTGATCCAAGAGATCATATGGACTGAAGCATGAGCAAATTTTTTAGGTTCAAACATTGAACAAATCATTTCACCTAACAAACCTACGAGAAATAATTCTCTAGCAGACAGTCGATGTATAGACAGATGTAGAAAATCATTGCATGAGTCTAAAAGCTTGAACATTTTATATCCTTCAAATATTAAAAAGCGTAGACAGCCGATGTATAGACAGATGTAGAGAATCATTGCGTGAGTCTAAAAGTTCGAACATTTTATATCCTTCAAATATTTAAAAGCGTACAACGCCAAATGAGATAACAATTGCATCAATGAGAAGGAGAAAAAATGAGAGAACGCAAGAAAAGAAGCAGGGCATTACGTAAGGCAAAATCTTTCATAGAAAATCTGATAAAATATAAAAAAATGCATCAACCTGGTAATAATTAATGATGGTAATTTAGACCTTAAAACCTCTGTTGTTTCTTCTACCTCTAGCACGCTCCCTACCCTTGGCTCGTACCCTCGCGAGACTTCACGGGTCCTCTAAGAAGTACCTGCATCAAAACTTTACAGTTAGGTGTTCGTACCCGTCTTCTAAAATTAAGTCACTAATTTGTCTATTAGCATTGTTGTCTAAAAATAGTATTTATGAAATAACATCACTTAGGGAAATGATATAATGTGACTGTTCAACAGCAATTGTAAATCAACTTATCAAAAGAAAATGTCAAAAGACAAAAATTACCGGAATGGACAAGAGATATCACACATTAAATCAATCCTACACCATCTTAACCCTAGACTGTTGTTTCAGTTTTGTGTGTGTTTTTTTTTAAATTAAAAACTTTTCCCATGCATTTTGGAGTTTCATAACAACACAAGGTTTATGTTGCACAAACAAAAGAGGCAAAATTTACCAGTAGAGTCATAGTTGTGCTCAAGACCAAAATAGTTAAACATTGAGCAAAAATATACTCTTTAACAAAGCAATTTTCATGAGTAAAGGAATCCATGTCAAACCTCAATTACCAGTTCAAAGGAAACAATGAATCAAATTACCGAACAAAACAATCAATCCATACCAATTGAAATCACAGACAAAAAGATATTCATGTTATTGGTTTAAAAATCTCATTTCCACCGTTCAGTACTAGAATTCCCCTCCATCAATCAACAATTAATCAAAACTCTCTCTCTCTCTCTCTTCTCTGCGTTTCTTTTTCGGAACTGCACCAATTCCCAACTTCTCTGAACAAACTGGTGGTGAGTGGAGGATGAAAATAGTGATCTCTAGTTGAGATTTATGAAAGAAATCGGTAGCTAAATCCGTAATTGATTCAAGAAGAAATGGATTGGGAAGAATTTGATAGGCAAGGATTGTGGTACAAGCTACTAATTAGGGCTTGAGAGGGGAGAGCACACAGTAGCGAGATAAAGATAACCTTATTTTACTAGATTGAAGAAGAGGAAATAGTGAAGACAACTCACAGGGGCAGGATCAACAGGTCGAGCCACAGTTTTGACTGGCGACGGAGGAGCGGCACCAAGGGACAGGCGCTGGAGATGGAAAGGCGTCGAGAAATTGGAGGTGGACCGGGGTCGGAAAGCTTCTGTGGGAGATGTGGGTTTAGGGGAGAGAAAATGAGAACCAGAGACAGGAAAGAGAGGATAAGTTAGAAAACGGTGTTTCGCGTGTTTTCTGAGTTTTGTACTGAAATGCTCAAAACGTGATTTTTGATGTTTTGAGTTTTCAGTGCAAACTTTTTTTTTTTTTGTTTTCAAAAATTCATTTTCAAAAATGATAAAGAGAACGTGTCTTCAGTGTTTTGAAAAATCGAAAACCGAAAACAGTAAAGAGAATGAGGCCTTAGTTTTTCTTTATCCTCTTTAAGGTCAAATTTGTCCTGATTGGTAGCATTCTCCTTTGCATAATTTACATTCAGGCAATTGTAAACATATTTATGCATCTTATGATGTAACCAATAATCTCAAAATTGTCATTTGCAATTCCTTTATGCGGCAGCTAGAACCTAGTAAAATGGAGATCTTCAAGGTTCGCAAAGTGAGGCTGTGAAGCATCTTTGATCCATCAAAGAATCTATTATGAAGTGCTCACCATTTTAAGCATGGAAAGAGGGATATAATGCATCATGAAGTTTCTGTTTCTGATTCTGTAATTTTTATATGAATACCAACCTTGTGCAAAAGACCAATCTTCGGAACTGAGGATTATCTGGGAAACCTACTTCAGATCCAGAGAAACTGATGAGGGAAGCAAGGATTAGATGAGTTGCTTTGCTTTTCATAAAGGTTCAAACACAATGCTGTGCAATAGGCTGTCAACAAATGATATGTCATGTATTCATTGAATTTCATCCTGGAGTTACTAGTGACTGTTAGCTAAACAATGTAGAAATGTATGAAAGAGCAGTTCGTTTCGATCTAAAATTCTTGTAAAGTTGTGTGCGCTAGCATTATTCATTGTGTTGCTAGCAAAGTTGTGGCAGTGGCGCATTCTATTCCCAAGGACATGAAATTTGATTTGGGTTCGACTAAGAATTGAAATACTTGTGCTGTGGTTGGGGAATTGTTGGGTCAGAGGGGCTGTTGATATTCATAATGTGGTTTATACTCCAAGGACACGGGAGAAATTGGAGGGGAAGCTTCAGATTTTACTCAAGTCCATGATTGATAATGGAATTGATGTGAGGTTGAAAATTAAGCAGAGAAAATCCAGAAGAAAACGGTAGCCTTGCACTGAGAACTCAGCAGTGACACTGAGCTTTGTGGACTTGGGTTGCAAAATGTGGTTTGCCATAAGCTATACTGGATACGTATATGGATTCTGACTATGTCCTACGTACTAAATTTTAAAGAAGACAGATTTTATTGATTGCCTGTGGGAGCTACTGTGAAGTTCTTGCAGCCTGCATCAACATCAGATGGAGACATGGAGTCAGTGAGTTCCCTCAAAAATCTAATCTTTTCTTATACGATCATATTTTTCACTGAACAAAAGTGTTGAATGCTTTGTTGGCAAACTTCCTGAAAAAAAAAATGCAGGCATTGGGGGGTGAAAATTGCTTGTTTAGGAAGTGTTTATAAGCTGTTTAAATTTTAAATGGATAGAAATGAGTGATGAATAAGTGGGTTGTATTTGTTGATCCCATGAAATGTGTGCATAAAAAGTGGTTGGACCAATTATAAACCGTTTATAAACATTAGTTAAACATGGGCTTTTCCCTACTTCTGAAATAGGTGCTGTACCCCCATCCCCATGCACATTCACACCCGTGGTTGGTGACAGTGGAGTCTTGGTCAGAACCATGGCTGGTTACGGTTATACAAGTATGGACTACTGTTCGTCAAATTTGGTAAATAATATGAATATACAGCCAAAATTTGTTATATGTCTAATAGACCTTATGTTTACATTCAGCTCGGAGTAGCAGTATTGAACTCAATATATATAATACCAGCCATGAACTATACACTCAACACTTTGCCTAATTTGATACGGTTATCTATGAAGAACCGTATTTAATGATAGCAGGTGTTTCCAACTAGATCTTATTGTGTTTAAATTTTGACTGAAATGCAAACAACTGTTGATTATCCTTGGTTGTAGGGGAGAATGCTGTTCCAGAAATTTAATGTAGAAGCCTAAATGTTTTTCAAAACTGAGAAATTCAAGCAAGTAAATACAAGATATTGTAAACCTTTGCATTCAGAATCCCACTTTGCACAATCATATTTGGCATATTCCTCTCATTGATTAAGGCAGAAAGAACAGTAACAATTACCAGCATCTGCGTTCTATCATACATTCCAAACACTAGTCATATTATTGCCTTCAAACTGAAAATTGTAACCAACAGGCACATCAGATTTAGTCATTGGCAGTAGCTAGCTGCAGAGAGAGCAATTCTTCCTCAGGTATGATTCTAATGTGACAATCTGATCTTGGATAAGATACACAGAGTAAAGCATAACCCCTCTCCACAACATCATCACTAAGCATCCCTTCACTTTGATCGACCGTTCCGCTAAGGAGTCGAGCCGGGCATGTCATGCACACACCTAATTTGCAGTCATATGGCACTTGCAAGTCACTGTCCAATGCCTTGGATAGAATTGTCTCGTCCGGCTCAACCTCTAGTTCAGTTGTTTTACCTTCATGTTCAACTAGTACCTTGAAAGCTTGAACAATGCTGGATAATCTCCTGCTAGAAGAAGTTCTTAACCAGGAATGTGATGGTTGAGCTGAAGGGAAATTGATCTGTTTTCTTGGTTTAGTGAATGTGAAAGAAGGATATGTTACATTAAGTGTTGCCATGTTTTTTCTTGAGAGGTGTAGCGTGCAAATGAGCAAGCTTTTGGAGTGTAGAGATAATGTATGGTGTTTGAGTGGATAAGGTTTTGATGGATGTGGATGGTTGTTATAATTACTTATTTTGAAAATAATTTTTGCTATTAAATTAATTCTAAGCTTAGTCTTTGATCTCCGCCTCGACTTCCAAAAATTCTGAACCGAGGTGGATGGTTTCCGTCTCATTGCCATCTCCATTCATGAATACCGAAGACGTTCAAAGAGCGAAGCAATGTTGTGACTTTTCAAATAGGTCGAATAAACCTTCTAGAATACCAACCTATTAAAATTTGGATAAAGCTACTTTCTCAGAGAGATTTGACTAAAAGCTTAACATAATTACACGTGGCAGTAGATGATTGAATGAAAGAGTCGAATGCGTTTTAAACAGTTAAATAATAAAATATCAAGCAGCGGTAGCATTATGTTAAGTTTTATATCAATTTTCACTTAATATGATTGTTAAAATCTTTGCACAATTATATATACTTTACGTCATTCAATTCAAACAAGAAATTGACGAAAATCGTGTACTGCCAGCTAAAATTAGTCCGTCTTCCAGACAACTCTTCACGTAAATACAAATACTGGATTACGACAGCAAAAATATACGGGTTTGAGGCCCAAATTGTACTTGGGCCCAGTTCCGGGGACATTCATCGTTGATTTTATAAACCGAAATAATTTTTTTTAATAATTAAATGAGTAATTAATCATCGTTTCGTTATAAATTCATTGACAATTCGACTCCTACGATGTCATTTCTTGTGTTTGTCAGCACACAACACATAGCACAGAAAAGGTTACCTACTTCCTTCTTTTCTTTCTCTTAATTCTTTGAGAACCGAATTTAATTTCTATATGTTACTGTTCTGAATATTTAATGATATGATTGTTTTGTATTTGAATAGATAAGATAATGAAACTTTAAGATGATATTATTATCTGTATTTGGTGAATTGACGACAAATTATTGCGGGTTCATAAAGCATTTGCATTTGTTTTCTTTTATGGTTGGTGGGTTCATATATTTGATGAAAAGACTGAAAGTTGGAAAAACATAATTATTATTTTTAGCAGAATTGTTATATTGAATTTGATAAAGGACAGGTTAGAAAAGCAGCAATGATGACTAGTTTCATTATCATTTTTGTGGATTTTTTTTTTAAATTTGTATTCTCCCGTATATGATGTATATATTATTGTTTATTGGTTGATGATATTGAATTTCAAATAAGCAGACCTCTTAAACTTTCACTTATCTGTTTACAGAATTAATTTGAAGATATGGCAGAGGAAAATGTTGGAATTGCTAAGGATGTGACTGAAGTATGCCTCCATCAGTCTAATTTTAATGGATAAGTAGAAATCTCTCTATCTCTAGCTTCTTCTTTGGTTGTTTTAATTTGAAACTTTTACTCTGCAGTTGATTGGTAAAACCCCATTGGTATACCTGAATAATATCGTTGATGGTTGTGTTGCACGTGTTGCGGCCAAGCTGGAATCTATGGAGCCATGCTCTAGTGTTAAGGATAGGTATATGCATTAATTTTGTGGTTGACCTTTGATATAATTGGATTTATGACTCGGAGTTCTATTCATGTTCCCCAAATAGCATACTCTTTAATGGTGCACAATTTATTCTGCAGGATTGGTTATAGCATGATTTCAGATGCTGAGGCAAAAGGCCTTATCAGACCTGGGGAGGTTAGTTTTATACATATTCAGCTGATGTAATGCATACTTTTATCCCTGCTGTGACTGTAACTGAATAGTGGGCCTCGTCTTAAAGTTCAGTTTCTTCTTTGCGATGAAAAAGCTGGACAATTATGTTTATAACACATTTGTTTGAATTAATAATTAAATCTGATCGTGTACTTTTTCTTGTTTTAGAGTGTCCTTATTGAACCTACGAGTGGTAACACGGGCATAGGCTTGGCATTCATGGCAGCAGCAAAGGGATACAGGCTTATCATTACGATGCCTTCTACTATGAGTCTCGAGAGAAGAATTATTCTCCTTGGTTTTGGTGCTGAATTGGTGCTCACTGACCCTGCAAAGGGAATGAAAGGTGCTGTTCAGAAAGCTGAAGAGATACGAGACAAGACACCTAACTCATACATTCTTCAGCAGTTTGAAAATCCTGCCAACCCGAAGGTTTTAAACTTCACTTTCATTATTTTGATTGATGAAAATTTAAGAAGGAAAGGAGAATGCGTAACATGTTGTGCACACGTATGTAGATACATTATGAAACCACTGGACCAGAGATCTGGAAAGGGTCGAATGGAAAAATTGATGCTTTTGTTTCTGGGATTGGTACTGGAGGGACAATCACTGGTGCGGGAAAGTTCCTTAAAGAGCAGAACCCCGATATAAAGGTTATCTTCACCTTTTAAATTGAACAGCTCTTTAGTGCTCTATCTGATTAGGAATTAGAATGATGGTAAAGTTGTAAATTTTATTTAGTTTACTAGTTTAATCTTTTATGCCGAAATAGTGATCTTTATATTTCAAAAAAATTTCTTTGCAATTTTTTTTACCTTCTCTTCCCAATTTTTTTTTCAGCTGTTTGGTGTGGAACCAGTTGAAAGTCCTGTTCTTTCTGGTGGAAAACCTGGTGAGTTCTTTCTGTGATCTAGTACCTCAAAGTACATGGTTTGTTTTTCTCTTCTAATTTTTGATGGGCAGCAAATTTTTTTGGTAATGATTTATTGATTCAAAAAATTTTTTTTTGACGATTAATCAAATTTAATCCTGCATAGTTTTAAAGAAGTTGTTCTTGCTGTTTTATAATACCCTTTTTCTAATGGTTTTATATAGTAAAGTAGCATAGCGAGAAGCTACTTCTAGTCCATCTTGTTGCTTAAGTTGGCAAATTACTCAAGAGAACATTCTGCATGTTAACTTAGATATGGATCACATCCAATCCAGTCCAATTAGTCTGATCTGCTTTTAGTCGGTCCTTTTCTGATACACTTGTAAGCTAATAGACACACTATTTACCACAGTTGCACGTTTTCTAGATAAAAAAAAAATCCAAACACAAACCCCACCCCACCTATAGCCCACTTTCAGATAATTGTTGTGAACTGGCATTCTCATCTTCATTTTATAATGGCTGAACAGCACTGTTCTACAAATATTTGGGCATATTTTTCTGTGAAGATCTTCTTTCTCATGATACACGAGGAATCGAATAGGAAGTTGAATAAACAGGATTTTTTTTTGGTGCTGCAAGTGTTTGTTGGATTCTTGCGCTAATTATACAACATGAAACAAAAGATATTAGTTAATAGCACATCTTTCTTGAAAATATTGAAGACAATTTAAAATTCAGAGAGATTTTATCTGCTTTATGAGTTGTCCATGGTTTTTAAAACTTTTGTCGTTTCGTAGATTTTGCCAAATTGTCCTATTTTTATTTGTTACCTCATTCAGCTAGTAGGCTAAGCCTATAGATAGTTGAGTTTTAGGATAGGTTTTTGTTTATTTTATTTTCTTTCAGAATCTTATTATTGTCAAGTTTGATCCAATTTTTGTGAACAGAGAAAAATGGATCAAGAGACATCATATGCATGTAATCACTGAGTGTTATGTCAAATTTTATGTTACTTTTTATTTGTTATCCATTTTTATTAACAATTCGTAAGTTAGTTGATCCGACGAAGGATTTTTGTGTAATGCTCAAGGTCCACATAAGATTCAAGGAATTGGTGCTGGTTTTATTCCTGGTGTTTTGGAGGTTGATATTATTGATGAAGTAATTCAAGTAAGATTCTGAGCTATCTACACTTTCTTCTCCTATATTGGATGGAATAATCTCAATGAATACAGTGCCAAGTTCTGTTATTTATTCAATTGCCGGGATTTTGGCTAGACGAGTAGCCAACTATCCATATCATTACACTAATACATGTATTGTTATGGGGGTCTTATGAATTTTAGATTTCAAGTGATGAAGCCATAGAAACTGCAAAGCTTCTAGCATTGAAAGAAGGATTGCTAGTAAGTCAATCATTTTGTCTGTTTATAATGATTTTGACACTTGTACGTCCCTCAAATTTACATTGTTCATGTACACTTTCGGTAACAGAAAGTTATAAAATTGAATGTGATAGGTCGGAATATCATCTGGTGCTGCAGCAGCTGCTGCAATTAGGATTGCAAAGCGACCAGAGAATGCTGGAAAACTCATTGTTGTAAGTCCTTATACTTTTTCAAAATCCTTGTGTGTATAGGACAACCTGATAAAATCTTATAGTTGTAAAGCATCTTCAAATGGCCACAGTAGTTGCTTGTGACTTTCATAGATTTTGTCATCTGGTGATTGGGGAAGAGATTTTAAGACCCTTTTGCTCACTGTATAAACATGATATTACTTATCACTAAATGTTTTCCAGACTTAACTTTCTTAATGCCACAATGGCAATAAGAAACGACACTGTGGCCTTGATCCCTTTTAGTTTTAATTCTTATTTGCCAAAATATGACCAGAGTTTGGCCTAGCTAATGAAGTATATTTGCAGCATCTTGAAGCGTAAGATCAAATTCTGCCTTTTTATCTCTCTGTTGATTGAAGCTGGCAACATAGTTTTTGCAAGAAAAAATAATTGTGCTCTATGGTCTGGATCTTAATTAATAAATAAGATGCCGTCATTATCAATGCACAAGGTAGGCACTCGAGAAATGAGACAGAACAGCTGAGAGTTCTGCATGTTCTAATGCTCAAACTAAAAACCTTCGTGCAATAAGCCATTAACAAGATTTGTTTGATGAAGTATGGTTTGCTTTTAAAATCTAAGGTGGTGAGGCATGTGCCAATTTTTATCATTTTTTGTCATTGTAAACTTAGATTAAAGGATGATAATAAGCAATTTCAGCCTTGCCCTGGTGGTTTTTAATTAGTTAACATTTTTTGACTTTGAATTACGCTTCTCTCTCACACATGCTCGCACGCTGCACACAAAATGCACATAGCATTTGTTCTGCATAGAGTAAGGGACTCTAAATGGAAACTCCTACCTTTGTTATTTATTTTTACTTGGGTCGGATGGAGGCTACTGGGATGGGGATTCACACAATACCATGCTTGTTTAACAGTTATGCGTTAGCATTAAGAGCACCAATGCCTAAATCTGTATTGTCCAGAGTTTCACTTTAGGTGGTGTTTTGCTTCTCAATATTGGTACTTTCCAAAAGAGTATTATCTAATACAATTACGTAAGATAGAATATAGTACTTCTTACAACCCTATGGTGATCTTGTAAGCATGTTCATTGCTCGGTCAATGAATTGGAATATATTGAGCAGTTTTTTTCAGTGGGGTTTTAAGACGATGTAGAGACTCATACATGTATTGTTGGTGAATCCTTCCAATGGGCTACCAGATAATGGCTAATTCTTCCATTACCTTTGATCGGTGATCACCAAGGTCATGAGGGTCAAACCTGCACGTGATTTGATGCTAAACTACTAATTAGAACTCACAGAAAAGTAGATTATAAGGAATTTGTCAGGGACGATGCTTAGTAAAATTAGTTCAGAATGCCTTCTATTTTTACCAATGTTTATAGCCTCAAATCTGTCATGGAGGATGCTATAGACTGTATGTTTCTTGTAGTGAATACAGATGCTATCTTGTTGCTACCATTTATTGTGTTATTACCATCCTTGTTATTGTTGACGGTTTTGAAGGGACTATACACAGAAATTAGGATGTTAAGATATTAAGCCAATGATCTAATTGCTCACGATCTTCTAGTAGATCTAGAATAGAACTGAATGCAGTGGCGTAAAAAGACACGTACATCAACTGAATTATATTTGAACTTGAATGCAGGTGATTTTCCCAAGTTTTGGAGAGCGGTATCTCTCCTCTGTGCTTTTTGAATCCGCGAGGCGAGAGGCTGAGAATATGACTTTCGAGTAAAAAGTTTGCTGGCTTTCGATTCCCCTAATGTTTGTGACATGCTGTGTTTTTGTTATTTCAGCTTTCTTCAAATGAATCAGATGAAATTGTTGGAAATAATGTGAAGCTTTCTTAGAGACTTAACATGGAGTGATGGGTTGAAATATTTATAAAGAATATTATTTTTTATATTATTATAGACGTATATATTATTATTTCATTATAAATTTTATTTTTGACATAACTTTTAATTAGTATTCAATTTGTATGATTTTTTTATAAATAAATTCAATTTATAATTTTATATTTAATTTCTTATAGGACTTTTTAAATTTATTACTGTTTTTAAAAAAAAAATTATGACCTTATTTAAGGAAAAACATTCTATTCATAAATTAAATTCTTGTAAGGCAGTTTTTTTTTTCAAAAAAATATGAACTATGAGGAACTCTTAAGATTAATTTATGTTCATTTGTGTTTCTTTTATAAGTAATATTCATTATTATTGTTTTATTACTTTATTAGCTACAAATTTTATGTCTATAAATTAAATTTATTAAAATAATTTTGAGTTGTTACTAACAAAAAAAGGTTTCACTCAATAAAATTAATTGAAATGAATCCAATGTAACGGTAATGCCAATCTCCTTCAAATCCATTCCGTCCACTGTTTTGTTTCACTTAAATAAATGATTTTTTCACTATTATTCCGAACTTTTCTCTGCAAAAATTTAATAGAAAATCAAGAATCGATGCCAAAAGCCAATTTAGATAATTTTTTTTAATAAAAGTAAAAAATAATAAAATAACAATGTATTTTCGTAAATTCAGGTAAATGTTTAAAGCGTAAATATAAAATAAAAGTCGTGAAACATGATCATGGCTATCAACCCATTTTTAGATGCATCAACGTCGAAGAAGAATGCAATTATATCACCCTTAGACGCCATCAGGTTAGAAAAAGTTTCCTTTAATTCCTTTTGAGTTCATTGTTTGATTTTTGTGTTGTACAAAAGACTAACGTGGGACTTTAAGGTAAATTTATTAAGGTGGTCTTTCGTCGACGACGACAACAACAATAGTAATCAAGTAATCGATCACTAATGAAAGAACTTTGACAACGAGTCATTCCAAACAACTGAAAATTTTCATACCAGCACTTGCACATGCACATTCGCTATCGAAGTTTCACATAAAGTGGAGAAAATCGACCAGAAATTCCGAAGATCCAAAGAAATTGAATTTATTTCAAGTCTATTTTTGGCTCACTTAATAATTTACTCCTAACAAAATTAATTTATATATTACTAATTTTTTAATAATATTCTTTTTGTTGACAAAATTAAACACTGAACAAGTTGTTTTGATAAGGACATCTATTTTATGGTCAAACTAAGTAATGCCTTGTTTTGATAGCTCTTTCTTTTCCATGGAAGATGGAAATTAAAATCAATTTCCACATTTTTGCATGTTTGATTGACTAAATTTTCTAAGAAATTGATTTTTCACATTTTTTTTGTTTTTTAAGGAAAAGTTTTTCCCATGGGTTTGGTGGGAAAAGCTTTTCTGAACAACTTTTTGTTTTTTTCAAATTAAAAAAAAAAAAATTAGCAATGGAAATAAATTGTATCCCCAATTATAACAAATTATATCCATTTAATGGATAATTTTCATGAAAAATAAAGTCAAACGATCCAAAATTTCAATATTTTTCAACTGAAAAATTATATTAATCAAATACAATTAATTGACAATTCTCAATAAAACAAGTTTTAGACAATTTAATTCCCTGAAATTCATTTTCTTTCCACCCAATTTTATTATTGCAATCAAACA
>CAIGRK010257122.1:0-10773 GCA_903798315.1 Fraxinus greggii | reverse complement strand
TCAAATTGTTTTATTTTTTTTTTAATTTTTTTACGGGCCAGCGGGTTAACCGCCTTAACCCGTGAACTGCCATCTCGGGTCACGGGTTGGCCCGCTGTCCCGGGTCGATTCGGACCGATTTCAAGGGCCTGGCCGGCCCGTCCGTCTTGACACCTCTAGTGTTGCCGTCTATGTGATATAATGTGGAAATTACACCTGCCACTACAATTTAAATTAATATTCAAATTTTACATTTTAACTTTTTTAATTTTAAAATTACTACAATATATAGAGTAAAAATGATAACCAATAAATATATTCACATCTTTCACTAATCAAAGAAAAGCTACAATCACTCAACCAAACATGACATATCAAATACTACACACTCCACTCCCCAATCACGCCCAAAAATCCGAAACTTTCATCCTCTCCATTGCAACAGAGATCAAGAAAAATCAAGAATCAATTCCAAGAAATCTTCATTCATTGCAGATCGACTACATCATCTCATTCTGTGATTTTCTTCATATATTATGTCTGAAAATCTATTCTCTAAACTGCAATTTTCGGAATTGCAAACTCAAAGGACAGGGCAGGCGGGTCCTCTGAAATTCGAGCCTGCTCCATTATTGTGTCATGATGCAACACAATTTGTCCTAACTTACATATCTATGAGGAGTATATGATAAGGGAGCTCTGTTTTGCAGTGTAATTTTTCTTGCTTGTTTCTTGGAGGAATCGAAGTGAAGTAGCCACCAATACGTAAATCTTAGCAGGATTAACGATTTGCTCGTCTAATGGTTCTGTTCACATAGTGCAAATATTTTCAGAAAGTTCCTTACAAAAGGATGTATTGAACTTTAGTTTTACAACTTAGTTGGCATTCCTTCTTTAAGCTTTTTCAAATGTAAATAATTTAAGATAATTTCTTTGGGCTGTGACCGGGAATCTCTTTGTTTTTGATATTACGATGAATTATGGAAAATTTAAGTTCGAATTTTGTACATATTCTCTTTTCTTGAAATTGTTTGATTTTGCGGGTGGATTATAAGATATGTTCAGTAGCCTAATGCAACATGAACATCTTCAATAAATAGGCAGAAAGTTCCTTGCTATAAGAATCCCAATAGGATCCCCGTGTATTCTACTGCACAAATGATCCTACATGGAAAGAGTTGCAAGAGGAGCACATCTAAGTTACCTATTTTGAGTATTTGTTTGTAAGAGTAGCGATCTCCATCTGAATGCATTAAGATGAATCGATGATTATTTGTTTGTTGGAACTAGAAGTAAAAGATTACCGTTGTGCTTGTCAGACGTTAGATGTTTTTGTGCGTCCATTGCCGCATCATACAATTAGTGATACTGTGAAATATGTCAATTAACTGAAATTTGCATCATGTCAACATTTTATTCTCACAGTTGCTTGCAGCATTACATGTAAGGTAACCATTTAGCTTATGCAGGTTTCTTGATTTAGATTATGAACACGTTACAATATTTATGTTATACATTCTGGATTTGGAAAATGGACCTCGTAATGCTTTCGTTTAATTTCTTGCATATTTAACAATACAACAATGAAATCCACTACATTACAAGAAAATAAGTTCCATCTATATGTTCCACCAACTAGGTGTTTTCTCATGTTACACATATATTTTCGTCCATCATGTACCTTCCATCTGCAACATATCGGTCGAAATTGAAGATGGAAAATTCAGTTCCATATCCTGGTGGCCCTTCAACGCTAAGCTCACTCCATCCAGAAAGTTCCCCACTTGGACTGACTTTTGGCATTTCGTTGTTCTTCTTTGTTAAACGGTCTATAGTTAAACAAGAATGTTAGAAGTTTATATCTCTATGGTTAAGTTTCAAGTCTGTAGTAATTATACAGTAGAATTTTACCTCCGAATTACATTTTTCGCCTGCAGAGCCAGATTGAAGCACTGCTATAACAACAATTTTCGTCACATTACTGTTGCCACCTGTTTTGAGATAAAGCCATAGACGAAAGAACTACTTATCAATTCCTCAGAAATACGAAGGAAAAGGAATTCATGAATTTCTTTGGTTGGTAAGAAGATCGATTATGTGCAAATTTATCTGGACAGTTCTGTTTCTGTGCATAACTTGTACTAATGAAAATCGAAATCAAGACATTGATACCAGCCAAATATGGTAGATTAATGATTTAGGCCAGTTGGCAAAGTTAAGTTAATCCAAAAGTATTACAGTGAAATTCCTCTAGTTAAGATAAGGGGAATGCTATCAGAAATTCAGGAAATTGGAAAACTATTAAAACACGTATATACTGTTTATATTCATATTAGCAACAAAATCTCTATAACACACCACAAAATGGGGCAATTTTACTCGTTCAGCCTTAAAAAAGCCAGGTCTTTTCACCTCAGATAAACACTCCAAATTTTTCCTCCTGTGCATTTACCTGACCAATTTCCCTCTAGTCCATTGATCCAAATCTTACAAACCATTCAATACAACTGCAAACTGGAAGGTACATAATGATCAGTCAACATATCCCAAGCTAATACATTTCGACATACTCAATTTCCGGACTTGACATCCGTCCATCTTCGATTTATTTATTACCATGCCAACAAGTTCCACATACTTGACGGAGAAGATAAATCTGATGAATCAAAGTTCTGATTGCACGCACAGAGAAGATATTACCGCATCACAATGAGCGATTATGGGTAATTCCAATCGTAATGTTAATTGCATCATAATAATCATATGCTGTTTGAACATATGGAGTTAATGTCACCCGTTTTCCTTGACACTGGGAATTTTTCAGTTACTCATCCAATAAGGGAAGTTTCATATAGAGTAATATAGGGATTTTAATGGAGTTTTGCAGCAATTTTGATTAATAAAACAATTGGGTAGTATAAAATATATTAAACAGGAATTTATGATTTTTTACGGGAAAAATTGCAGCCACGGTACCAAACATTTCACCTTTATGCAGACATTATCCAAACCTTTAATTTGTACCACCAAAGATACCAAACATTTAAAAGTGTCGTAGCTGGAATCCATCCAGTTGACCGTTAGTTGACCATTAAAATTTTTTTGACCTCTTTTGACTAATGGTAGAAGGGGTAAAATAGTACTTTTATATTATTCTACATAAAATAATATTATAATAATTAAATAAAAATATTAAAAAATAAAAAAGAAAAAAGAAGAACGTTGTTCTTCTTCCCCCCTTCCCAAAAAAAAAAAAACGATCCAGAGATCCAGCCAATGCCAGCACCACACCATCTCCTCTAATCAACACCGCCCAGTCATTCATTCGCACATTCATGGTGTAGTATCAGTTTTTGAGGAAATCAAAACCCAAAAAAATGGTGGTGGGGGGAACCGGCAATTTTTCACTTTATCGGCAAAAGAGCCACCGAAAGTATACTCCAACAATACATTATATAATTTCTCACCGTTTTCATCAGTAAAATTTTCCCCAAAGCAATGAATGATTTCTGGGCAATCTTTAAGCTCATCAAGTATCAATTTCTCGTTCATAAGCGAATCAGAAAGAGATACCCCACAAGATTTCATGGCCATCAATTGCGGAATTTGAGATCTCTTGCTTCTGGATATGGCTAAATTCACCGTTCCAAAGCTTTCATTCCCCAATTTTTCACCACAAACCCAATCCATTTCAGTACAATTTTTTTTCGATGTATCGATTGTTCTTGGCTTTTTCTAAAGAGAAAATACAGAAGAGATTGAATTTGTGGGTAGTGGAGAGTGTAGTAGCGTGGCTCTTGAGGGAGGAGATGGGNTTGAGATCTCTTGCTTCTGGATATGGCTAAATTCACCGTTCCAAAGCTTTCATTCCCCAATTTTTCACCACAAACCCAATCCATTTCAGTACAATTTTTTTTCGATGTATGGTTTGTTCTTGGCTTTTTCTAAAGAGAAAATACAGACGAGATTGAATTTGGGGGTAGTGGAGAGTGTAGTAGCGTGGCGCTTGTGGGAGGAGATGGGACGAAGATTGGTGGCTGAGGGGACGGTAGTGGAGGTGGGGGAAAGGAGTGATGGCAGAAGTCGACATAATATTATTTTATATAGAATAATATAAAAGTACTATTTTAGCCCTTCTCCATTAGTCGAAAGAGGTCAAAAATTTTTTTAATGGTCAATTAATGGTCAAATGGATGGATTCCATCCATCTGGACTCCGATGCGACATTTTTAAAGGTTTGGTACCACTGGTGGCACAAATGAAAGGTGTGGGCAAAATCTGCATAAAGGCGAAATGTTTGGTACCGTGACTGCAATTTTCCTTTTCTTTTTTTATATAATTTCATTCCAAAAGCAAGTCCAGACGGAGGCCCATTTAAATCCTATTTAATGTAATTTTCTCTCCAAGGTTTCAACTTTCTCAAATAATGCAATCTAGTCCTTGAGTTCATCAATTGTGTAACCAAATGTCCTTCTCCAATTCTAACTTGTGGAATTTGATCCCAAAATTATAGATTTCATTCGATTTTATCCTTCTTCCTTTTTAATTGCTTAGAAACGAGTTAAAATTGAAACAAAAGAAAATCAACCGAAATTAAGTAGAAATCAACTCTTTGACAATGTAAAATCTTATCAAGATGGCCCAGATAAGTGTACAAAACACACTTAACAAATCCAAAATAGGATAAAGGTTAGGCCATGGGAATCTTTTGTGTTTCATAAAGAAACTATTGGTGCTAGCTAGGGTGGGCAAAAAAATCTAAAAATTGATCAAATCGATCAAACCAAACCGATTCGAGTCAGTTTAGGTTGGTTTCAGTCAAAAAATTGGTTTGGTTTAATTTTAACCATGAAAAAAGTCGAGTCGAGTTTGTTACGGTTTAAGCAACCAATCCATTAGTTAACCAACCCAACCCGCTAATACATTTTTTTTTAATTTAAAATTCATATTTTTTAACATAAAAAAATAAAAACATAAATATAAATCTTTCTCAAATAATTTGTTTATCATTTACGCCTATTCTATCAAAACATTAAATTCCAAAAGGAAAGAAAAGCAGGGAAAAGAATTGATTGTTGTAAACTTTAAATTTAGATTGTAGCCTTACTTTTTATTTTGATGTAATTGTTTTTATTAACTATCGGATATTTATGATGATTTTAGGAAAATCGACCATTTACCATAATATATATAGGTAAATAATTTTTTTAACTCAAAGTAAGTAAACAATTTTTTTTTAACCTGGATCATTGTCCAAACTGACTAAACAAACCAAATCGGTTTCAACAGCTAGATTGTGTTGGTTTGGGTTGGAATTTACTCAAAGCAACCAAGTTGGTTTCAGTTTCTGGTTGAACTTAAAACCAACCCAACTCGAACCATGCCCAAGCCCAGCCCGTGCTGGAAACACTGAATTGCACGAAAGACTGAGTCGTGGACCCATGGTAGCAAACAATTACTTTGTGCTCTCATGTTTTATGAACACTCAAGAATGATGCAGCTGGTACACAAAGGATATATTAAAACTCTCCATAAATTGCACAAAGTTTTATTTTCATACAAGTATTGATTAACAAAGAGAAGAACAACTGCAAAAATTATACACATCTCTGTGTCTGTATTTTCGTCACAAGAACTAACTTCTACTAGAAAGAATCCTCATAATCTGATGAACATAGTTCCGACATTAGGGAGTACTCAAAATCTTCATTAGGCTCTCTAGCGTTCTCCATCATCTTCACTACATCTGACATTTTCGGTCTGTGCTCTGGAATTCTTGCCACGCAGCTCATTCCAATTTCCAGTAGTTGTTCCAATTTTCCTATATTATGATACCTAAATATATGTGCATCAAACACTTCAACATCCAGCCCCTCGTTAAATACCATAAGGTGAACCCATCTAACAAAGTTGTCAATCTCGTACTCGCAGTCGCCTCTACAATTCATCGGGGAATTCCCGGTGAGAAGTTCAAGCAGCAGGACTCCAAAGCTGTATACATCAGATGCTTGGGACACTTTGCCGGGGTCCATTACTTCTGGAGCAGCATATCCTGCAATCCACATGAATGGTGGTGCTGTCGGGCTTATCAATTTCCCCAATCCAAGACCAGAAATGCAACCATATTCTTGAGAATTTAGGAAAATATTTGAGGCTTTTATATTTCCATGTATAAGATTTCCACCACACTCTGTGTGGATATGAGCGATTCCTCGTGCTGTGCCAATTGCAATTTTTAGTCGGTTTTCCCAATTCAAACGAATTCTATTTCCTTCGCTTCTTCCTGCACATTAAGATTGTGAATTCAAATAGAGTTGTTTCAGCAACAGCACAAGAATTTTTGATTAAACATACCGTGTAGCATGTCGGAAACGCTCCCTCGCTTGTAGTGATCATATAGAATGAACTTATAATCCTTGGAGAAGTGGAATCCCCTTGGCGTAACCACATTCTCGTGCTTGATATCGCCCAGTAAGTTCATCTGCTGCTCAAACCCGACTCTTGAAATACTCACTTCTCTCAATCTCTTTACAACTATTGTCTGTCCATTTTTTAGCTGTGCACCAGATGTAGACCCAAATGTTCCCTGTCCAAGTATCTCAGCAGAAGCGCTCAATAGATCTTGAAGATCAAATGCAAGATTACAACCATCAATAAATACAATTTTGTCATCAAAAACTGAATTTTCTTTCTTTCTCACCTTCGTGTTCTTTAAGTAAGCCGTGACTTGGTTAATTTGCTGTTTTATACTGGTTCTTGCAGCTTTCATTTTGGCTACAGTACATGTCTTATGATCCCCATTTCTCCTCATATTGTCCACCATTTTCACTTCGGGAAGTGAAAAACTCAAGCTATAACCGGAATTAGGAATGGAGGTGGTGCTCAGGCTACAAGAATCACCTAGAGCAATTTCCCTGAACTCCTCTCTTCGCAGCACAGCTTCCACCAATCTCTCCCATTTGTCATGGCTACTCCTATACATTTCTATTTGAGCTTCAGCCCCAAAAACATTTTTTAGTACATCTACATGCACCTCGGAATTTTATAGATGTGGCTCTCTATCGTAATTGACGATGGAATATTCCTTGAAAAACTCCAAAAATGTTATGGACGGTCCAAATCGATTTGATTAGGTTTGATACGCATAGTTATAGAAGACCAGCGCCGAAAATAGACTACATTTCATTTTCAAACACAAAACCAATGATTTTTCTTGTCTTCTCAGGATAGACCTTTAATAAGACATAACGTCACAATACAGTATGTAATTTCCCTGAAATCATAGCAAATTGAACTTCTCATCAAACGGAAAGAATACAACACTGCATGGTCACTTGCTGATGGAAATTATTTTTAGATTCCAAAGAAAAACAAAGCTTGAAACTTATGCAAGTATGTTAACTGGGGCATTCTAATATGATAGAAGATTCTAATCTGCTTTTCACATTTTAATGTGGACAACCTAAATAAAACCTATATTTCACGGTCGATCTCAAGCTGAGTCGAGATCTGTTGACATAGTTACCCTTTTTATAAAATCTGAAGTAGATTTCTAGAGACAGATGTGTGAACTTTCTTCCAACAGAACCACTCGCATACTTACAGCGCTTTGGAACAAGTCTTGTGAGTTCAGTTCACCAGACAAACCAAGTGTCCCTCCAAATTTGATTTCTCAATGAAAACTAGGACCTCTGCTATGGATTAGTTCATTATTTTATCATGTCAGCGTTCTGACTTTTCAGGAGATTTACAAGTGTCGGGCAAAAGATTAGATTTCTGCATATCAAAAATTTTAATTCTTACTGGAGAGAGCAATTGGTGACACTGAATTTCAAATCGTTCATTTCATGTCAATCCAATTTGGATTTCCTCTCCTGCTCCCTCGTAGATGAGATTTGGAAAGTCTGAAGGGAAGAAAGGCGATGACCACAAAGTCTGACTCAATGGTTGATTCAATAGAATTCCAAAAGCGAATTGAAATATTTGGAAAAATCCCCGTAAGTCTTGATTATTTTTTCAGAAGCAAATGTACTAACAAGAACATAGCCAATCTGATGAAATATTGATTCAAAGAGTTGAGCTTGCCGGATTTGGAAATTGAACTTACCGGATTATATAATTGAACTTACCGGTTTTACAAGGAACTTACCGTATATGAAATATGCTTACCGGTTTTACAAGGAACTTATCGGATTTGACAGAGGAAAGGAAATACTCTGTTTTGGGTTAAAAACACTGAATTACCGTATTTTGCACTTCCTTACCGTATATGCAAAGGAAGGCTGTGTTTCACTCTGTTTCAGCGAGAAGAAGAGAAAAATGAAGAAAGAAGCTTGATTTCATTCCATACTTTGCTGAATTTATAGGATTACAAAATACATGATTTTCAACACTAATCTATCAATGTGACAAAATATCTAAAATATCTAAAGACAATTTTTAGATAACTTGTAATGAAAGAAAACGGCTACTAACTCAAGTGTTTAATCCACTTGACTTAAGATACAAAATAAACAACCATTTTAATCAAAAAGGTGACAGCCAAAATATCAAGCTATACTTCAATCTTATAAATAAGCTGAAGTTGCGACTGTTTAAATGCAGAATAAGGTAAAAAGCAATTAAATTAACAAAATGAAAAAAAGAAAAGAAGCACTTAAGGGACTAATTAAAAGATTTGCCAACAAGTAATCAGGATGGATTTGATGACCATTTACATACAGCAAGCAATCAGGCTAATTTATTGGGCTAATTCTTTGTGTCCATTTGCATCAGGAGGTATTTCATTCAATTTGTGTAGAATTTGAGATAAAGGAGAAGACATCAGTTCTGGCTGGCATATTGTGTTTGTGCGAATGCCACACTGAAAATAAGGTTCAAGCTTTGTTTTTCTTTTTGTTTTCACTTGGTGGCAATTCTGTTGTGATAGACTCTATCCGTTTGATAAAAATTCCACTTGTTAAAATTTCCTGGAGATTATCTGTCCAAGCTGTAGTATTGTGAAATTTTTGTCTTATGGAAGGTTTACGATAGTTAGCTGAATTTTAAAATTTTGTTTGAAGTTTCAATAATTTAAGTGGCATTTCTTCTTATTTTACCATTCCAAGGCGTAATAGATGTTCAAAGAAGTGTCTTTCAGGCAGAAACTCAAATAGGAATGAATGTATAAGGGCAGCCATGACAGCTGGGAGAGTCTGGTGGAAGCTGTGCTGCAGAGAGAACAGCTCCAAGAAATTGCTTTGACCATTCATGGAGCTCGAGCACCACCTGCTCCTTTTCTACTTCCCGTTATAGCTCATGTGATGTGGATAACAAAGTGAACATGGTGGAGGAAGAAATGGAGTTCATCAACCTTATACTGAACCCAAAATGAAAGCTGCATCAACTAAAATTAGACTACAGATTATCCAAGCCACAACTTCAAAAATTTTGAGTCGCAGAAGAAAGAAAAATATGTCAAGAAAGTGGTATCTGAGACGGAAATTACATTTGACAAAATTTTATTTTTCGAGGGTTGTAATTTTTTATTTGATCTTCAAGATCTATTGAGTGCTTCTGCTGAGATACTTGGAAAGGGAACGTTTGGGTATGCATACAGTGTCCAACTAAAAAATGGGCATAGAATAGTTGTAAAGAGATTGAAAGAAGTGAAGTCTCAATGCTAGAATTTGAGGAGCAGATGAAGTTACTTGTCAGTATCAAGCACGACAATGTGATTATTCCTAGGGGATACCATTTCTCCAAGGATTATAAGTTCGTTCTGCATGAAGGAATGTTTCTGCCATGCTACCTGGTATGTTTGACTTCCATCACTTTTTCTAAAACATGTATAATCAAAATGAATTTTATCAACTAAACTATCTAAACAGAAATTACTGGCTTACTCGTCAATCTTATCTGTCATTTATAGCACATATTAATTAATGAGAAATAGTTTGTATTTATTTAAAGAACATAATGTGATTAACATCATAATTTTTGCAGAAGACAAATATTCTTTGGATTGTAAGACCCGACTGGGCATTGCTATTGGTACAGCACGAGGAATCCCTCATATCCACACCAAGTATGGTGGAAATCTTATACATGGAAATATTAAAGCATCAAAGGTTTTCCTGAATTCGCATAGATATGGTTGCATTTCTGATCTTGGCTTTCCAAATTTGATAAGCCCGGCAGCCCCCCTGTTCATGTGGATTGGTGGGTATTCCGCACCAGAAGTCATGGACACTGGCTTAGTGTCCCAGGCATATGATGTCTACAGCTTTGGAGTATTGCTGCTTGAACTTCTCACTGGGAAGTCCCCAATAAATTACAGAGGCGACGATGAGGCTGAAGACTTTTGTCAAATGGGTTCACTCTATTGTGAGGGAGGAGTGGAACGTTACATTTGAAGTAAACAATTTTACAAGTACCAATATAGGAGAATTGGGAGAAATACTAAAAATTGGAATTAGTTGCATTGCAAGAGTGCCAGAGCACAGACCAAAAATGTCAGATGTACTGAAGACGGTGGAAAAAGTGGGAAAGCTAAATGAGGATTTGGATTGCAGCCCATTGCTAGACTCGGAAACTCTTTCAACTGATTTTGAGGATTCTTTCTAATAAAAGTTGGTTTTTGGGATGAAAACACACACAGAGAGAGATGCGTGTGTATATTCTTTTTGCAAGTTCTTTTCTTTGTTAATATAGACTTGTATGGAAATTACGCCTGTTTGTTTCTGATTAAAATCAGATTTTAATCAAAATCAAAATCATACAATTAATATGAATCACATCTTTCATGGGTTCCAC
>CAIGRK010257102.1:0-13664 GCA_903798315.1 Fraxinus greggii | reverse complement strand
TGTATATTTAGATTTAATTAAAACTAAGTGTTTGCCTTTTATACCTTTGAGAAAAATAAGAATAAGCCCTTTGTATATCACTTTGATGTAGTCATGGCAATTGATCGAGCCGAGTTGGTTCGGTTCGTTCACCTCTGGGCTCAGAGGCTCAGTTGACCCACCAAGCGAGCCGTGCACGAGTTAGTTTACTTCTAAATTTTTAGGGACTGGCTTGCCTTTAGCGGGGCAAGCTAAGTAGGATTGCAAGCTCATAATTTCTATTTTTTTTATTTAATCTTATTTTTGTTTGAAAAAGAAAGATTAATGTCAAATTCTGGCAGCCGTTTGAATTTGATTTGGCAGCACCTGTCATTTGATGGCACTTGCCGGCAGGTGTCTTTATGTCCCTGTTTGGTCTTCAATTTTTTAAACTCAATTTTTCTTAATTCATTTTCAACTATTTTATGGAATTTACATATTTTATCAATTTATTTTTTGTTTTTACAATATATTCTATTACATTTTATCAAAATTTACTGAAATCTAATTTTGATTCAAATCGAATATGGGCAGCATTAACTGCAATCACAATCACCTATGGCGAGTCAGATTCACGAGGTGATGAGCGCTAGTTGAATTTTTTGAGCTCAGCTAACTATCAATAGGCGATCACAACTAGTTTGCATCCATTGCCATCCTCTGGACAAAAATCGTCCTATGGAATCAAGTATGCGTCAAAAGGAGAAGGTTGGGGATCACTTCTGTATAGAAGATTAGAGAGAAAAAATGTAACAGCGAAAACAGCTTGAGGAAGTTTTATAATAATTCTTTTCAAGAATAAGTTATTTTTGACTTATAAGTTAAAACAATTACTTATATCAACTGCATCACAATTTTATGATAGATTTTCATCTCCCTGAGTTTTGGTTAGATCTACGAATTATATGCTGTCAAGGGAGATGAATCTCAATCCTTATATCTGAATTTTCGAATTAAACTTAAATTATTATCTCTAAAGATAGAAATTTTAATTTTGTTTTAAGAAATATATTATTATCCTCTTACATCTCTCGTTCAATGAATGAATTGTTTAGTAATAGGTCATTATCCCCTAAATATAGAACTTTAATTTTGTTTTAACAAATAGATTATTATCCACTTATGGAACTCATTCAATAAATGAATTTGTATAGAATTAGACAATACTATAAATAAAGATAAATTTTACATATATGCGTACTACAACCACGTACGAAACATATCTTAAGTAGAAAATTCCAGTAACTTCTTCATTTTGCCAATTAGATTTCTTGTTCGATAATTTTTCATTTTGGGTCCGTTTGACAGAATTTTTGAAAAGTAAAAAACTGTTTCTGAATTTGAAAATTACTTTTGAACCTTTTTGAGTAATTATTTAAAACTATTTTGTGTTACTAGAAGAACTTTTAAATGAAGCAGACTCAACATAGCTTTCCAAGAAAGCTCTTCCACAAAAGAAGTAAAAGTAAAATTAAGTAGATGTCACATCAAACGGATACTTAATATGAGTATAAATAAGAATATCTCGTTCGAATAATAATGAATGAAATTAAAAAAACCGAAGTTAATGCTACCTTTCCCCCCTAATGGACCAACTAATTCTTGAACAAATCCTATCCGTATAGTAATTATAATTTTTTGAATTTTTTATTTTTTCAAAATAACATTTATCTAAAGAATATAAATTTTTATATGCCCATGTTTGACCCCATTTCTGCTTGAAAATGTATTTTAAAATAGTGATTTTTTTAAATCTATGGTTAAATAAGGAATTTTTTTTTTTGATTTACGTATAAAATTATTTTATGGAAGAATGTATGGTTGAAAATGAGTTTTAAAAAAAATGAGTTTTTTAAAATGACCATGCTATAAGTACATAAAGGTTGACACATTAGTTTATGCTCATGTGAGTTTGTAGATTTTGATACATTGATTTTGATAATAAATTTTTCAATCAATTGCCAAATCTGTGACATATAAGGAGACATCGATCAAATTGTACACTTTTTGTATACAAGTAATTTAATCCTTTTGAAGAAGAACCATGCTATAAGTACAGAAAAATTGATACATTACATTGATCTTGATAATACATTTTTCGATCAATTGCCAGATTTTTGACACGTGGGGATGAGTCAATCAAAGTGTACTCTTTGTGTGTACAAGTAGTTTAATTACTTTTTGAAAAATGACTTTATTATATGTACATAAATGTTGACACATTAATTTATACCAAACGTTGTGGGGGCAATTCTAATATTGCAATAAAGGACTAATGAAAGTTACTTTGAATTCTCCAATTACAGATATTTTGTGTTCTATTTTATTTGTAAACGAATTTGTTGGATGGCAACGAACCCAACAGAAATGTAGGCCGGCTACTTCATTGTCAACTCTACAAAGCCCCAGGATTAAACTAGCCTAAAGTCGCAAGAAATTGCACTTGTACACTTCTTTCTTGACATGATTATTGACATTGTTAGTGTTGACAAGTGTTGATTGGGTGGAAAAAATTTGTAAAATTTAAGACAGTGTAAAAGAATATATAAATGATGATGTTCTTGCAGCATCGTTAATGACGGCATATTAAATTGAATAATCCTTTCTATGTTTACATTCTATCATCTATCATGTGGTTTATAGTCTATATATTTGTTATTTCTTGAATTATTTAATTTCTTCTACATATATATAAAACTCTTCATTTTAGAGTTTAAATTGTGCACGAAGAAAATAATTTATATATGTATATATTTTTG
The DNA here is from genome assembly GCA_903798315.1 of Fraxinus greggii. Taxonomy (NCBI): domain Eukaryota; kingdom Viridiplantae; phylum Streptophyta; class Magnoliopsida; order Lamiales; family Oleaceae; genus Fraxinus; species Fraxinus greggii. Next base: position 10,887 of record CAIGRK010257102.1, on the reverse strand, counting down.
ACATGCTGTCTCGTATGTGAATAAATCGAACTCATAATTTCATTAAAAACCTTATATGTACAATTTTTGGTTTCATCTTGAACTTGAATCCTTTCTAGCGTAAAGACTGGTAAATTGGATTGGTCAAGCCATTTAGGCACAAGATAGGGTTGGCCGGCCTATTATTATTTTTTATTTTTATTTTTAATTCTGATAGAAGAAGCAAGAAAAATAAAAATTTAAAGCTACTAGGCCAATCTTTGCCTGCCTTGCATAGCATGGCCCCAGTCTACTTTGGTACTAATAAATTGAATTACTTCTTCTAAAAATTTTAATGAAAATTTATAATCCAATGTTTGAAAGGTTATGAAACATGAAGTAAAGTTGGTTTTCTAAACCATTAGTAATTATTTGAGTAAACTAATAATCTATTACTTGAAATTTACCAAATTCTTTTATTCCAATCAATTATATTAGAATTTATATAATTAACTTTGTTAACTCATTCACCCAATGTGGACATGTTCCAAGTTCATCATATCAGCCATGACATAGCCATCAAGAAATGAAAAGAAATTCATCATGTGAATGCCATATTATATACATTACACATTCTCTCTTGAACTTGTCAATTACCTATTTCCTAACTTCGTCAACCACTCCTCTTCATGTCTTTATGTAGTTGATTTCGTGCTTAGAAACAATTTTCCTCAGAGAGAGAGAGAGAGAGAGAGATGAAAGAATCTTTTATTTTCAGTCCTTTCTTCTTCTTGATTTTAGGTTTGTTTCTGGGATCTGCAAATTCACAAGATTCATGCAATTCTCCCCTCAGCCTCGAAAGGTCTGTTCCCTTTGATACAACCTCTCTACAATGTGTCTCTGTCTGGCCTTCTCAAAGTTTCATTCTCAGAGTAAGTTCCATCATCACTTGTAATTACGACGGTTTTATGTGCATACACGATAGTCGACTCAAGCCCTTTATATTAGGATCGTTTTATAAGCACATATTAGAGTCGACTCAAGCAATTTAGAGGTCGAACATCAGAAAGAGCGCACCGAGTGACCGTTGTTTTTACGATGGATTTTAATAATTTTGTACAATTTGTTATTTCAGTATCAACAAGCATCAACAAATGTGTGGAACTTTCTGCTATCAGCACCCAATACTAATGCATACATTGGAATTGGGTTTTCACCCAATGGCAAGATGGTGGGGTCAAGTGCAATAGTCGGGTGGGTTCAATCCGACGGTACTTCAGATATGAAAATGTACTATTTAGGAGCCCAATCATCGGATCAAGTGATCGTCGTCAAAGACGGAAACTTAAAATTGGGGAATTCATCGATGAACGTTCAATCAAATCAAATTTACATGGCATTTCAGTTGATCATCGATGCACCGCAGAAGCAGTTGATATACTCGGTCGGGCAACAGAATCGCCTCCCCTCTGCCCCAAACTTCGCCTTGACGCAACACCGGGATCAGATCTCTACTCGTTTGGATTATGCCACAGGTTAGATCAGCAACATGGACATTTTTCTTTCTTGCTAATACAAGTTTGTTATTTGACTTTGGATTAAACTATTTGTACAATGTCGGATGATAACATTGCTGACAATATATGAGTTGGCAATAAAGTGTTGATTAAAAAAAGAAGTTGTTCGGCATATTGTCAACAAAGTTGTCATCCAACATTGCACACGAGGTATGAATTTTTGACTTTAATGGTTAAGGAGCTTTAGGAAGTTTAGGTAAGATTTGAGGTCATTATGGAGTGTCTCATTCATCATGCTAGTGGTGGTGGTGGTTGTTCATTGCCCTTTCAGTATCAAGTGGACCCGTAATTTCCAGTTTTTAGATAAAATGATTAAACACATATATCTTTATGGATAAATAATTTGAATTAAGTACTTAAGGAAATTTTTATGGGTCGAGAACGTAAAATAAAAGAAAAAAATAAATAAATTAAATTTAGATGCAAGGGAATTGTTGAAAGGAAGATTATACGTAATAAATTTGCTCATTCTTCGTAGCCCAAGTTCTAAAACAAGGTGATTTCAATATAATAACAACGTAAACAAATACATTCTCACGATCTCATCGAGAATATGCTTGAAACTGGCATTTTGAATTTCAAATACAAATAAATAAATAAATTCAACACTTTTAATACATATAAAATATGCCACTAGTTATAATTTATTGAAATTTTCGTCAAAAATGTATATTATTTGTATTATTATGTACTTGAAAATTTTAACAATTTGAATATATGACTATTATATAAAGAATAAAATAGATGATAAATCATTGTAGCATGTGACGGGGTCCATGATAGCCACTTGTCAACTCATTTTGGTAGATTAAAAAATGCTAGTTTATGGCCGGCTAACTAACTTATAAGTAATTTATAGCTTATTTGACTTCAAAGGTAACATTGTTACTTGTTCATTATAATATATTTTGTATATACACACACCAACAATAGGATTACTTCACATATTGTCCTCATTTAATGTTATTTCTTCTCCTTTTTATTTTTTTATGTAATTTAGTTTAACTTAGATATGCAATTGTTGAATTTAGTGAACATAACATAAGGTTGTCCAATCAAACATCTAATAATTATTAAAAGAAGGAAAATATTTTACAACCTTGGACCTTATGAGTAAAGTAATGTCAATACTTAATAATTGCACCCAAATGATGTCCTCTTGAATATATTAGGACTAGGTTTGGATAGAATTGAATAATTATTTTTGAGGAATCCAATGGAGACTCAATTATAAGTTAAGAATTTGCTTAAAATTTTATTTACAACTAGAATTCACCCTTAACTCCTTCAAGTGAGATCCAAATCCTAGTCAATGATCTGATAAGACTTCGATTTTATACTTGAATTAGATCTAAATCTCTTATTTACAACTTGAATAACGGTCAAGTTCACTTAAAATATTTGAAATCTTTGAGTTTTACTTTTCATAGTAGTTTTCCTATAAGTTTAAATGCCAAAGTAACTCCATGCTCAACATAGTTTAATTAATGAATGTTTGGTATGTTGAACTACACAACGTTGAATATGATAAATATATACATAAGCATTTTGCTCGTCTTATATTTTTTTCTTAATTGAAAAAGATGAATTTACGCCGCACGCGACTTGATGTGTCGAAAATATTATTGAATTCATTTCTTGTCTAAATTTTTGTGGTAAAAGGTCAATTTCAAAAAGAAAATCCAGATGCTAGTCTGAAGAGAAGCCATGGGATCTTAAACATGTTTGGATGGGCCATTTTAATGCCAATTGGTGTATTGGTAGCTAGGCACATGAGGCAGTGGGACCCTATCTGGTTTTATTCTCATTCCATCATCCAGTCATTTGGATTCATGCTTGGAGTAGCTGGTGTTATTTGTGGACTCGTCTTAGAGGATCGTCTCGGAGCAAATGTTAATAAGCACAAAGGCCTTGGCATCTTCATTCTTACACTTGGTTGCCTCCAGGTTCGTCTTTTTCGTTTTTCTTTTTATTTATCAACCTGATCATTAACACGAAAAAGATAATGGATCAAGAGTCGAAGGTTGAGCTAGCCGAGTTTGGTTGAGAATCAACCAGGTTTAGGTTGAGCTAGCCGAGTGTGAGATTGGATTAACGGGTTTTAGGTATTTTAAAGGATTTTTAAAATTCTAGATTTTTTTACGCATACTCGGAGAGATCTTGCCTTTTCGAATTAAATCATCTAGTGTCAGAGTGATTCTTGTCTTTTTGAATTAAATCATCTAGTCCGATACAATTTTAATAACATAGATATACACACTCATTCATGATGTTGTAGTTCAAAAATCGAATTGTATTGATTTTTTCAATAAAAATAACAATGAATGAGATGAGGTGACAAAAATGATTTTAGTATTTTGTATCTATATTTGTTAACGTACATAGGCTTTGTTGTTTGTAGCATCACGGGTATTTGGCACAAATTTTTGAGTATACATAACCGATCCCCTAATTTATTGAGAATAGGAATAAAAAACTCACTATTTGTTTTTAATAAACGAGGGATTTGATGTTAACCAACGTCGAATAGGGTAAGTGTGACACCATATGCAATAAAACTAACCGATGATTAAATGACACGGGTTATCATTTGTATGTAACAGGTTGTCGCATTCTTGGCTCGGCCGAACAAGGAGTCGAAGGTTAGAAAATACTGGAATTGGTACCATTTCAGTGTAGGAAGGATTCTAATATTTTTGGCAGCAGTGAATGTGTTCTATGGGATTCATTTAGGCAATGCTGGAACTGGGTGGAATGCAGGTTTTGCTGTTGTGATTGTCACATTGTTCATTGTTGGTGCCATTTTAGAGCTTAGGACGTGGATGAGAAAATGATTTGTTTTATTATTTTCAAAATTTTATGTTTTTCTTGTCTTTCATGAGATTATTATAATTATTATTGTGTAAAATTCATCTATTTCTCTCTCTTAATGGTGTGTATTCTCTAGCAAATTCTGCACATGTACACGGAAATAAAGTTTTTTTTTTTTCCCTTGAAAATTCATGAATTAGCAGAACCTTTTTATTCCCCAATACGTACAAGAGAGAGCCGACTCTATCACATTTCAGTACATTTGGGTGCGATTGGTTGTTCTCTCGCAGCAGTATGGAATTGACTACGACAATACGTTTAGCTCTTGTGGAAAAGATGACTTTCGTGCGAACCTTTAATAAAAAATGACTAAACATTAAATATTTGAAAGGTAAAAAATATCTTGAAATATGAGTAAAATAAAATAAAAAATAATTATCGACCAAGATCGAGAAAATAAAAAATAAATACTTAGAAGCTAACTCGTGTAAATAGTCCTAAGATTTTGATTAAGTAGTGTTCATCATTTTTCTTTGAGATAAATAACAATGAATGACATGATGAGATATACATCCATTCTCAAGATTGAAACCAAATGCAAACATCATAATGATATCGTAATCCTTTTTTCTAGAAAGAAAGCGAAAGATAAGATTGATTTATGACCTTAGAAAACTTTTTTAGTCAATAAAATTAGTAAGTAAAAATATTTGATACCACAATAGTCAATAAAATTTCGAAACGAAAGGGAATTCCCCAACCACTCCGACTTAGGAAAGGCGCATTTACACCGTTCGATTCAATGCAAAACGAAGACCCTAAAAAATTAACGAAACATAACTTCAAGAAGCTCGTAATAAACCATACTATCAAGGTCTTGAACACCACCACAAACCCCATATCCATTACCAGTCACAAGCAATACCACATCAATATTCGTTTAAAAACACCCCACACGAGGATCGAACTCACCCAGTTAGTAACAGTCTAACCTGGAGGAGTTTTGTACAAATTAGTCAAAATTTGTGTTGCTTTAAATTCACAGAGATAAGAAATGTCATCATTCATAACTTGGGCCGGAGAGCAGCACCTTCCACTATTAATTAAGATCAGTTCCACCTGAAGACAAAAATAGCTCCACAATTAGTCTTCGTTTCGATATAATTCATGAAGTATTAATTTTAATAATACATTTATAATTATTACTCATTATTATCTACACATTTCGTGGAATCCGCTACTATTCCTCTTAGTGACAAAAAAAAAAAAAGGAAAACTACTTTTTTAAAACCAACGGTATGTTGTTTATAATTTTGAGAAGTTCGATCGCGAATGCTTTTTTGATCCGAGACATTTTGTAGAGTGGAACTTTAGAGATATGTTTTTCAACCCTTTTTCCATTACGCAATGGCCTTATTTATATGCATTTTAGGGGAATTTTAGTGATTTTTATGAGTTGACATTCTCTTATTATTATGTTGAAATTTATTATTTTTGTAACTTTTTTCAAGGTTTGTTGAGATTTGTGCTTTGTGACATTCTGTCCAATAATCCATGTATACACGCATGGGTTTACTGCATTGACTTCTAGGATGATTTTACAAGAGTTTGCATTAAGTTTTTCATCAACAACTGAAGCCATTCGATGCCCTTTATCGGAGGTTTTTGTTGTCACACATGGCATGGCAGTGCACATAGTCTCACAATTCCGGTTAATCGGTGCCCAAATGCGAAAGCATAAGTATTATAACCTATGACAATGAACTTATAGTCAATCCAGTGCCCAGATACAAAAGCACAAGTATCATAATCGTTAATGACTAATTCATTTGTGATATTATTCTCGTAATCCCGATTAATCCCATGCCCGAATGCGAAAGCATAAGTATCATAACCAATGATAGTGAACTTAAGATAAATTTCATACCCAGATACAAAAGCACAAGTATTATTATCAACGATGGTGAACTCATTTGAGATATTACTAAGCATTGTACAAACACATGTTTGCAAGATGATTTCTCAAGTCTTTGGCTAAGTCAATGAACATCTTATCTTGACTAGAAAGTCTCATTTGGAAGTGTTTTATGGGGCAATGTTTAAACTACTCTGCATTAATGTTGTACGTTTTGGCAGGTGAATGAGAAGGGACTAGCACTATTTGTTGTACAAGTTCATAAGCACTGTAACAACAATTGAAATAGAGGAAGAAAGGAAAAATCGTGTATATTATTCTTACAAATGTTACAGACCTCTCCCTTTATCGGAGGTTAACAACAATTGAAATAGAGGAAGAAAGGAAAAATCGAGTATAGCATTCTTACAAATGTTTCAGACCTCTTTATATACAAACCCATATCTATACATGGTAAACCTAGCAAATCAAGGAGTAATAAAATAGGAAATATACAGCAGGTAATATACGGTTAGGATCCCAAAATATTATGTGACATTTTCTTCCTTGATTGTTGGCTGTTGGCAAGTCTTCTCCTTTTGACATCCCCCCTCAAATTGATGATGGTTGTCAACTAGCATCAATTTGCTTACAAGATATTCATGTCGTGCAAAGGACATGGGCTTAGTGAACAAGTCAGCAACTTGATCGTGGGATGAGACATGAACAAGACGGAGAACTTTATCATGAACCAATTCTCGGATGTAATGGCAATCAACCTCAATGTGTTTGGTTCGCTCATGATGGACAGGATTAGTGGCAATGCTAATAGCACTTGTATTATCTCCAAAAAGAGGAATAGATTCAGAATAAGTGACATCAAGATCAAGAAGAAGTCGTTGAAGCCATACAAGTTCAGAACTAACAGAAGACATAGATCGATACTCAGCCTCGGTGGAAGATTTAGATACCCTTTCTTGCTTCTTACACTTCCATGAAATGGGCGAGGCACCTAGAAAAACACACCAACCTGTCGTAGAGNACATAGATCGATACTCAGCCTCGGTGGAAGATTTAGATACCCTTTCTTGCTTCTTACACTTCCATGAAATGGGCGAGGCACCTAGAAAAACACACCAACCTGTCGTAGAGCGACGAGTATCAACACACCCGGCATAATCGGCATCAGAAAATGCTTTTAGAGTGAGAGGTGTGTTGGAAGGAAAAAAGAGTCCACGATCACAAGTGCCTTTGAGATAGCGAATGATCCGATGAAGTGCTGAGAGATGATGATGCCGAGGCTGAGAAACAAATTGACTGACAACCTGAACAGCAAAAGATATATCAGGTTGTGTGATAGAAAGATAAATAAGACTGCCCACCAATCGCCGATACAAAGTAGGATCAGAAATAGGTGCACCATCATCACGTTTCAATTTCAAATTGAGTTCCATAGGAGTTGAACAAACTTTATTATCAGTTAAATTGGCTAGCTTGATCAAATCCTCAATGTACTTGTGCTGTGTGAGAAGGAGGCCATGAGAGGAATATGACACTTCCAAACCCAGAAAATAAGTAAGAGTGCCAAGATCTTTCATATGAAAAGAATCATGAAGAAACCGTTTAAACTCAATAATTCCTCGTGGGTCACTTCCTGTAAGGACCATATCATCCACATAAAGAAGTAGAATTATAATGCCATGAGAGGAACGACGAGTGAACAGAGAGTGATCATTAGAACTTTGTTGGAAACCAACGGAACAAATAGTAGAGTGAAATTTTTCAAACCATGCTCGCGGTGCCTGTTTAAGACCATAACGAGATCTGTTAAGTTTGCAAACCACACTAGAATCACCAAGAGAATAGCCGGAGGACACTCTATATAAACAGTTTCCTTCAAATGGCCATGAAGAAAAGCATTTTTGACATCTAATTGATACAATGGCCATTGTTTGCAAGATGCAATAGCAAGAAGAGTTCGAACTGTGGTCATCTTGGCAACTTGGGTAAAGGTTTCTTCATAATCAATCCCATATTCCTGCTTGTAGCCTTGAGCTACCAAACGGGCTTTGTAGCGGTCTAGAGTACCATTAGGCTTTACCTTAATAGAGTACACCCATTTGCTGCCTATGACAGAAGTATTATAAGGCCGCGGGACTAAATCCCAAGTATGATTCTCAGTCAATGCCTCTATTTCCTCATCCATTGCCTTTTTCCAACCTGCGTGTTCCATTGCCTGCTTATAGGTAGAAGGAATCTTGACCGAATTTAGATTTGTAAAAAGAGTTAAACGGTCAGGTGGCTTGCCAAAATTTACATGAGTAGATCTTTTCAAATGAGGCAAAGTGGGTGGTGGTTCATCACTTGGAACATCAGCGGGAGGACCTTCAAGCTCGTGATCAGGAAGAGGCATAACAGGCGTGACAGGAACATCATTAGACGAACTAGAATTTGAAGGATCTAAGAAGTTGTATAATGTAGACATGGAAGAATTTGGAGCTGATGTACTTAAAGGTGAAACATAAAAATACAAATTTTCAAAAAAAATGACATTACGAGATACCCGAATGCGATGATGTTGAGGATCATAACAAATATAACCTTTCTGTTTATCACTATAACCGATAAAAAAACATTTAGCAGCCTTTGCAGAAAGTTTATGCCGTTCATGGGGTGGGAGCAACACAAAGCAGACACAGCCAAAAACACGGAGATGCATGTAATTTGGTGATTTATGAAAAAGAATAAAGAATGGAGATTGATTACTAAGTATAGGAGTAGTCTGCCTATTAATAAGATGGACAGCTGTATGAATAGCTTCTACCCAAAATTGAGATGGAACAGAAGACTCAAGTAAAAGAGTTCGAGCAATTTCCACAACATGACGGTTTTTTCGTTCTACCACTCCATTTTGTTCGGGAGTTCCAGGACATGATTGTTGAGTTAAAATGCCTCTTTCATTAAAGAATTGAACAAGATCCGAAGCACAAAACTCCCCACCAGGATCTGACCGAAATATTTTGATTACTTTTCCAAATTGTGTTTCTATCATAGTGACAAAATTTTTGGCAATATTTGTTAGTTCAGATTTAGCACGCAAGAAATACACCCAAGTAAAACGTGTAAAATGATCAATAAATAGAACAAAATATTTGTAACCAAGTCTAGATAAAATAGGTGAAGGTCCCCACAAATCACAATGAATAAGATCAAAAGGTGCATCAACTTCAGTAGTACTAGAAGCAAAAGGTAATTTAGCAAATTTGCCAAGAACACAAGTTTGACAATTTTTAAAAACGTTATTCTTAACATTCAACCTATCTGGAAGTAGCTGTGATTTGAACATAGACTCTAACCGACTAGCATGTGGGTGACCCAGCCGACGATGCCAAAGATCCCAAGTATGTTCCTCATGTGAGGTTGAAGCTGATGAAGTGACGGTAAGACTAAATGGAGGAAGACTAAATGGAGGACTCTTATTCTGATTGAGATCAAGATGAAACAAACGCCCATGTTTATGCCCCTTCATGATCAGTTGCCCCGTTTGAAGGTCCTGCACATCACAACCATGAGAGGAAAATTTAACTAAACAATTGTGATCAGTAAGTTGTCCAACAGAAATCAAATTGGCTATTAATCGAGGAACGTAAAAAGTATTAGGGAGGCAAATGGATTTTGTAGAACTATTCGACAAACAAACTGTACCAACTCCTTGAATTGGTAATTTTTTACCATTGGCAGCAGTGACAGATTGATTTAAGGAACAAGGTTTCAAATCAACAAATGCATGTTTTTGATTAGTCATGTGGTTAAAAGCGGCTGAATCAAGAAACCAAGGAGTAGACTTAATTCCTGTACCTGATAACCCAGCAACGGAAAAAACAGAAGAAAGAACACCTGGAAGAGTTGATTGTATTGAGTCCTGAATCATCGTTTGAATAGCCTGCGGTGTGAGAGACATTGCGGGTGTGTTTTCTGATTTCTGATCATCGCTCATAGTAACAAAAACTGATGGATTTTGCTTATTTTTCAAAAGCCTGCACTCCAAAATGATGTGGCCTGATTTCTTACAATAGTTGCATATATTCCTCTTCCGACAATGAGACTGTACATGCCCAAGGTCATTACAGTGCCTGCACCGAATATCTTCTTTGTTTCCATGCCTTTGTTTTGACTGAAATTTTCCACGTGAAGTAAGAAATACAGAATCGACTGAATTAGTTTTTGTGTCTAGCTGTGCTTGGGTCTTCAAGCGTGTTTCATCACGAATGAGTTCTCCTAATACAGACTCCATATTCAAATCACCACGATTAATTAATGTTCCCCTTGCCGTCTCAAATTCAGGTCGAAGCTTCATGAGAAATTGCATCACTCTTCCACAATTTCTTTCTTTCTGAACTTCAACATATGCTGTAGGGGAAATCATCGAAGAAAGAATCATGTCCTGTTCAGTCCACAACTTCAACATTTCAGTATAAAAGCTACGAATATCTCTACCCTCTTGGCTGATGTTGGCTATTTCATATTCAAGCTCGAATTGTCGTGACTGGTTCACTTGAGAATAAATTCCTTTAAGATGATTCCATATATCAGCAGCAGTCTTGAGAGATCGAAGACTTAGTACAATATCAGGTTCAACTGAGTTGA
>CAIGRK010257050.1:0-11623 GCA_903798315.1 Fraxinus greggii | reverse complement strand
TAACTAGCGTTACCTTAAAAAAAACCACTTTCCGTTCATTGCGCGAGTTACAAAATTATGGATGACGTGAAATGCATGATAAAAATTAATTGTTAACTTTAATTTTAATTTTAATCTTGTTTTTAGCTGAACCAAACGAGTATTTATTTGCCCATAGATTTTGATTAAAATTGATGAAATATGTTGTTGAAAAATTGTGAATTTCATGAAATATAAGGTTAAAATAAATTATTAATTGTGATTTAAATTTTAATCTATTTTTTTAACTGAACCAAAAAAGGAATGTTGAGTGTCTTTTGGTTGGGCACAATTAATGGGTTAAAGAATGTTATAAAATTGGCAAAATTGTATTTTCTTCAAAACTCTCTTTTGGAGTATTCTTTTGCACATTGCTAAATAAAATAGTTTCATAAGATATTAAATTTTATAATCATAACTTTAGACTAGATATCATGATCGCATTTGTCTGAGCGATTGTGCTACGATGTACATAATAGTTTTCATAATGATTTACATACATATGAGGTGGTGAAATATGATTGAGTTGGAATTTCTTCAACTGCAAAAAAAAAAAAACTCATCCACCCTCTTTTTGACATCTCATCTATGTATAAATAATTATGTAACTCCATTATGTACAATTAACATTATTCTTGTCCAAGGTCGAAAATACGCGCAAGTAACCAACAAACTAAATAGTCAAACGTCCTTGTTCCATGCTACACTAATACCCTTGAATTAAACATTGGGTAATTATATTATTACCAGAATTTTTATTTGGTTTACCACATTGTAAACAAACCATAGTCAAAAAAATACATGTTAAGTACATCACATTTAGGGAGTGTTTTAACCACGTTATTTTGGAAGAATGTATTCTGAAATAGTAGATTGATGGAGAATGTATGGTTGGAAAAGAAGAAAAAATTATTGATGTGAAAAAAATATTATTTTATTGAAGAATATGTGGTTGAAAATGAGTAGAAGAATGATAATGAAAATTTTAATGTGTACCAAACATGCCTTATCATACAAATATAACCCTAGTCTAATTGAAAAAAAAAAAAGGAAAAAAATATATACGTTTATATATGTTACCCTCGATTCTCTCACTCACCCTCACCCGCCCCAACCACCAAAACTCCTCTTCATCACGATACTATGAACTTTGTTCATTGATAAGGTAGAAACCACAAAATTCCACTTTGGCTTTCAGTCATAGCGATAATGAGTGTGCACCTGCTCCTCGCTTTTTCCCTACATGCTTCTTGTGATTGTTCTTCCAGGCGGCTTTCATTTTGAGTCAGAGCCTCCACTGCAAGCGAATTTGATTGAACCATGGTTGGCCAAAAAAGGATACTGGGACGAACTCAATGGTCTCAAGATGAGACTCAGTCCAATTCAAAAGTCTCCTAACCCGATCTAGATTCGAGAACAAGCGCTTTTTGAACTCTTTCTTTTCTCCTATAGGAAACTCATTCAAATTGTACATCATGTACTCGCCATGGACAAAAATAGGCTAATACCTGTACGTTGGTTGTTTATCACATGTGATGAACAGCCAGCATACAATGTTGGAATTTCTCACAGTGATGTTCATACGGCTCCTTCACAATACAAACGTCCCTCCAAATAATATAAATTATGTTCATAATTCAAGCCTTGAGAATACCAGCAAAATCAACAATGGTTGTGGTGGAACAATTAAAAAGTTGTATATTGAAAATTAAGATTTAAAAGTATGGTTATTAAGCCCCAGTTTGACTCGCATTAAAATTTTCATTCTTATTCTTCTACTCATTTTTAATCACACATTCTTTAATAAAATAATATTTTTTATCACATTTCCTTATTTTTCAACCACACATTCTCCATCAATCTATTATTTCAAAAAATAATGTGGCTCAAACACACCAGTAATATTACTTATGATTATATTAGTAAATAGAAAAAATACTTAAAAATATGGCCAACCGAATAAATATTGTAAAGACAATATAATTAGCCTTAAATATTAGGATAATAATGGTTGTATAGGGCTCATGCGACCCTGTATATGGGGTGCCAAGTAAGCGACTTTGTACAAGTAGCACGATTGTAAACGTTATATAACTAGAAAGAAGTTTATCCACTCTAGAATCCTTATTCAAATCTTATCATAGAAAATTGAAATCAATGGATAAGATATGGCCTCTTATTCAAATGCTTGATCTTTAGACTTCTTTTATCTCCACTTGTTCGAACCATGTTTCGTTAGTCACAACCATGCTCTCATTTATTACTTTATTAAATTCCAACACGATCCTCAATAATTGTGTAGATTAAGAGCGTGTTCGGTAGGAATTAAAAGTCAATTAAAATTGAAAATATAGTCGTTATTGGATCTCACTCGTCTAATAAAAGTCAATAATAACAGTTAGTTTTTCAATTTTAATTTCTGCCGATCATGCCCTAAACCTTTTACTTTGTCTTTTTCGCAGGTGGTAAGTTTTGATTAATACAATTATTGATGATTAGGTTTGTGGTTTGAATATTAAATGATTTTTATCCTTGATTCTTATGTTGTTGCACTTATTTTTATTTGGAGGAATCTAAATAATTGCAAGTTGAATGGATTATTATTATTATTATTATCTAATCTAATTGTAAAATATGAGATAACTTATTATTATTATTATCATCATCATCATCATCATCATCATCATCATCATCTAATCTAATTGTAAAATATGAGATAACTCCCATATAAGAATTTTAACTTATTTTAAAATAATTGTAACCTATTTTTAATAATTGAGAAGATAAATTCCCATATAATATTTTCCTTTTTAACCTTGTTTGGTACACATTTTTTCAAAATACATTTTTTCAAAATACATTTTTAACCAAACATTTTTCAATAAAATAATATTTTATATTAAATCGATAACTTTTTCTTACTTTTTAATCACATATTTATCGTCATATCACTATCTAAAATACATTTGATTCTCAATAATATCCATCAAACATACCCATAGGAAATGGTTGGTAGCAATTTTAAATTGTATTAGATAGCGTAATGAATATAAATTTTAACTTTTTTTTACGAAATAAGTATGATTTAGAATAACTAGAAAGTCGATGTTCAAAATCAAATCAAAATAGTTTGACGATGTTATTCTAGTTCCTTCACTAAATAAATCTACATCAATTGTGACATAAAAGAAATAAAATATCAAAAGCGAAAACAAATATCCAAATACTCTATCCTTTTTCTTTCAACTTCCAACTTTCTTCACAAACATGGTTTATTTGGATAGAACCCCACTCTACGTTGTCCCCCACATGTCGCCACCATAATTACCACAGCCCACCGTTCCCGCAAATTCACTTTTCCATATCATCATCTTATCCTCTTTGCCCTATATAAATTTCTATTTGTTCGTCAAATTTTCCTTCAGAGTTCCACTCCTTTTTCAGAACCCTGAAAAATCCCGTAAACTCTTCAGAATTAAAACTGTAGGGAAAGATTTTACAGTGTTGAATGGACTGTTGCCTTTCTTACATCAAACCCAGATTCTGTTTTCCAGCCCTGCCGTCGATTCACAGTCGTCCAATCAATTTGGGAACTGATCGGAGACCGTTGGTTGCGGTTGCTTGTAGATACAATAGTAGTAGCAGTAAGTGTGAGTTTGGCGGTTTGAACACGCCGCTCGAGCCGAAGACAGCGGCTGGGAGGTTCTTGAGTGGCGTATTGCTGAATGATCGGGAGTACTTTCACGTTGCTGTTAGGAATCAGTTGGAAGAGCTGGTGGCTGACAGGGATGAAGCCGTGGCTCGTGCCGAGTTCAGCTTGGGCTCTGATGTAGGTTCCCTCCATAGGTTGGTGTTCAATTAGTTTCTTTTATCTTTTCGTCTTTGCTTATGGTAATTATTTGCATTAAGTTTTAGTTCAGGGTGTTTTTGAACTGGGCTCTCTCGTTGATATGGAAAATAGAGATTCCTTGGTTAAATTGAGTTGAACAGGAAATTAATTCAAGGTAAAAAATAATTACTTAAATAAATATGTACATCCCCTGAAAATTCTGTGGCTTTTCATCAATAATAAAAACAAATACTATATAAATAACTAAACATTGATGTTTAGTTAACATAGCATGATATTTGATATATGTTAGACTTGAGTTTTAACATTGTTTTTTCTATTTAAAAAAGAAAAAGCCAACTAATAAACCGGTGCAAGGTTAACCAGTTTCCGATTGGCCAAGTTATATACCGGTTTTATCTCGATAGTTTTGGTATATATTTGAACCAATATTGAGCCGGTTCTCAGTTTCTTTGCTTGAATCCACCTAGTGCATCCTGTTTTTTTAACTTCGATTTCAATTTTAAGGGGCCTTGTTCAAATTTTCTGAATTGCTCTGTTGCTGTTAAAGTTGTGCCAAAAGAATGTCATTACAAAATTATGGTTAATGCTGACATTGTATTTATATTAATCCCAATTGAAGACTCCATTGTATCAATTAGCAAAGAACATTAACATCTTGCCTACTTTCTTGTTAATTATATTCTCTTATACGTTTCAAGTATACATGAATGTCAAAATCAGGAGACACTGGACTCTTCCTTCTTTATTTGACTGTATTACCTTGTCGTTGCACAAAATCTTTATTTCCAGGAAGGTTTTATTTTAGCATAACATATCGCCGATTGTAGTTAAGCTTTTTCAGTTATGAGATGAAGAAATAAGCTTTGTACGGATTATGGTGATAGTTATATTAAATAAGCTGTTAACCCGGTCATTACTTGCTTGTGTCTGAATCTTTGCTTGACATCGTTTTGCGCCATTGTGAAGATTTTAGTGATTAGCTTGTATATTTTTACAAATTCCATGGTACATTTTTGGAAAAGCGCAGAACTCGTTGATAATGGCATGGACCGGAGAAGGTGTACTAGTGCATCGAATTCCTTGAGGATGTAACGGCATGGAGGATGGTGTACTAGTACTGCCACTGGACATTTTGTGGCCTTCATGAAGAAATGTGTCCATGCTTGATTTCATCTTTGTTCTGGTACATGAGATTCGGGGAACAGTTGTCATTTGTTGCTCCAAGGTGGGACGTACTCTCAGAAAATATAACCACTACGGGGACGCCATTGATGATTTTATCATTACTTCATTTTCGAGGAGGCAAGTTTGAAGAAGTAGAAACTTAGGCATTTCGTAGATGATTGCTTCGATGAAATAATTGAAATGTAGGCCAAACAAATGCAATACCTGTGGTAATGCCAATTAATAATATAAAATCTTCTTGTATTTTTTTCTGACTTCGCGAATGAATGAATGGCAGGAGGATTGCTGAACTGAAAAGGCATGAATGCCAGACCGCAGTAGAAGATGCGATTTATATGTTAATATTTTACAAGTTTACGGAGATCGGAGTTCACTTGGTCCCTAGACTTTCCAAATGTATCTACAATGGCAGACTCGAAATCTATCCTTCAAAGGAATGGGAACTCAAGTCAATTCACAACTTTGATGTTTTGGAGATGGTTAAGGAACATATTACTGCTGTTGTTGGCAAGAAAGCAAACTCCAATGTCACTGACAGTTGGGCCACAACTGAGATCCCGAGGCTTCGTCTCTGCAGACTGTATTTTGCTTCCATCTTTTATGGATACTTCTTAAAATCCGCCTCGTTGAGGTACCATCTGGAACGGGGTCTAGATCTGACAAACCCAGATTTTGGTACCGATGCTTGTTGCCAGTTTCCTCTCTCGGAGATGTTGTCTTTAGGATCAAAGTACGTTGCATTTGGTCGCATTAGCAGCCCAAGGTCTACATCTATTGGTCAAGTGTCATGTAGTCTAGGCAAGCAACACAAGAAATTGATGTGTTATGTGATGGGATTCGACCCGGAAACACTGCAGATGTGCGCGAAACCAAAGTCTAAGGAGGCTGTGAAATTGATTGAGAGACATAGTTTTGCTCTCTTTGGAGATGAGAGTACAGGTTTGCTTGAAACCGATGATTTAATTTCCACGTCTTATGCAAGTCTCAAGAGATTTGTGCTGGAGGCCGTTGCTTTTGGTTCATTTTTATGGGACGCAGAAGAATGCGTGAATGCTGTATATAAGCTCGACGAAAACTGAATAGGCCAGAACCGAAGTTCAAGGCTTGCTAGCTCATCAAGCGCATTTGTATATATTGGTTTTCTTCTTTCAACTCGAGGATTCGCTCCTTGCAAATAGAGAGATGTACAGTCTATTATCCTTTCCGCGTGGACGAGAGAATAATGTATAGAAGTTATTTTGCATTTCAGGAACTGTTATGGATTTTGATATGTTTTAAACTTTTAAAGCACGATGCTAAACAGAGAATATTATTTATTTTTGAGTTTATTGATAATAGTACTATCAATACATTAAAGGTACGTAGTTACAATGTATCATACTAGTAACTCGAAAGTAAATACACGATCTAGATACTTTCATAGAGCCCTGCAGAAAGTCGAGGGGTGAGAAGAACATCGAGAGGTTTCACCTTGGGCAAAGCTATGCCTGGACCTTCACACATGTCTACAGGCATATTCATTGGTGCCGATACACAAAATCCTTGAAGCAAACGAGCAAGCACAAAATGAACTACTAGCGCACCGAAGTTCGCAGCTGGGCACATTCTTCGACCTGAACTAAATGGAATGTACTCAAAATTCTGTCCCCAAAAACTCACGTTGCTATGTTCCTCAAGAAATCTTTCGGGTCGAAACTCATTGGGATTAGACCACACCTTTGGATCCCTATGTAGCTTCCACAAGTTAATAATCAGTCGAGTACCCTTCGGGACATAATAGTTGCCAACATAACAGTCTTCCATGGCCTCACGAGGCCCAGCCAGTGGACCTGGTGGGTACAAACGTAGGGTTTCTTTCACGATAGCCTGTAAATAAATTAACTTCTTGATATCTGTTTCTTCAACTAATCTGTCTCTTCCTACATGGATATCCAATTCCTTCTGAGCAATTTCTATAGCTTGTGGGTTGTTCAGTAACAAAGAGAGTGCCCATATTAGCGTCTCGGCTGTGCTTTCTGTGCCAGTCAAAGTAAGAATCTGAACAAATTGCAACACATTTATTAACGTAAGAATAGTGAGGCAACTCGATAATAAATACTGAACGACTGTCTAATAAAGAAGAAGTGCTTACTAGTATCGTTGCCTTGATGACTGTGTCACGGTTGCAACCCGATTCCAAATCAGTGTCGTGGAAAGTGGATAGCATTACATCCATGAAATCAGATTCGCCTTCGTTGCCGCGTTCCTTCCTGTTTTGCACATGTTCTTTCAACCAATTCTCGAGAACTTTGTCGATGTATTTGGCTGCCGTTTTCATAGCTTTCAAATACCCTCCAATATCCATCCATTCAAGCGACGGAATTGCATCAGACACAACAAAAACGCCACTAAGGTACAATTCTTTCTTTATTGCTTCTTTGAATAGCCATTCTTCACCACCAATCTTGCTATTCGAAAATCGCTTTCCAACTAGCATTCTTATGGTTATGTTAAACGTTAAGTCCTCGAACCATTTGCTTAGAGTTATCTTGGAAAACTCACCGTTCTTTTCACATCGTAAATACAAATCTTTTATAGAGTGATTTAGTTCAGACACTCGGATATGACTAAACTTCTCAAGTCGTTGGCTACTTAGAAGTTCTACAGTGACCATTTTCCTAAGATAACGCCAATAAGTTCCATAAGGTGCTAGTGCAAAAGCTGCACCGTTGTACNGCTATTCGAAAATCGCTTTCCAACTAGCATTCTTATGGTTATGTTAAACGTTAAGTCCTCGAACCATTTGCTTAGAGTTATCTTGGAAAACTCACCGTTCTTTTCACATCGTAAATACAAATCTTTTATAGAGTGATTTAGTTCAGACACTCGGATATGACTAAACTTCTCAAGTCGTTG
This sequence comes from Fraxinus greggii, assembly GCA_903798315.1. NCBI lineage: Eukaryota > Viridiplantae > Streptophyta > Magnoliopsida > Lamiales > Oleaceae > Fraxinus > Fraxinus greggii. Next base: position 3,672 of record CAIGRK010257050.1, on the reverse strand, counting down.
GCTACTTAGAAGTTCTACAGTGACCATTTTCCTAAGATAACGCCAATAAGTTCCATAAGGTGCTAGTGCAAAAGCTGCACCGTTGTACCCCATGTACTTGGTCAGCGCCATGCTCGGCCGGCTTGCGAAAGTTTGATCATTGGTGGAGAAGCAGTCCTTCATCATCTCCCAACAGCTCACCACCACCGCGGATTGGCTGCCCAACCGGAGTGAGAAAATGGGGCCGTGTTTATCAGCCATTGCTCCCAATATTCGCGCCACCGGTGTTTTGCCCCCCAGATGGTGAAGATGACCTATGAAGGGCAATGCTCCGGGTGGTTCTGGAGCTCTTGTTTTGTAACATCTTTTGCCATTAACTATAGTATAATAAGAGATGACAATAGCCAGAAAGAACAAAAAGATTACGGAAATGGAAAGCATATCCATGCTTTTAGGAGAGAATTGATTTGATGTTATGGTTACTAATGGGACTAAAGCCTATTTATAACGGAGGAAAAAAAAGATGAATTCTAGAAAAAATATTTATTAAAGTATTTTACGAAATTATAATTTTGCTCGCTACATTTTTTCATACCAGTTTTAACACCGACCTTTCTTTAACTAACACTATTCGTCCCTACTAACGATTTTTATTGACCAAACCTTATATTTTTGTACTACAATTTAGCCCAACGAAATATTACAAAAATAAAGAAAAAAAACCCCTTTTAATTTTTTGTAATATGGGATGGGAAAATAATCTCCATTTTTTTTATTTTTTTTTTGGCTTTTTGCTTTTCTCTTTCTTTCTATTGTAAAATTTTATTGGGCTAAATTGTAGTGCAGTTAATGTCTTTTCAAATATACTCGTGATACACATTGATTTTTGTTTTTTTTTGTACCGCACACATTATTTTCTGTAATTCACAACGGTCTGCAAACCGAATAGTACCACAACATTGTATGTGGTTGTCTGAAGATGACCAATCCCATCAGTACCAGATTCATTTCTTGACAAGGAAATTCCATTGTGCTACATATGTGTAACGTTTTATATCAAGTTTGAGAGTTGATGATTTTTGTACATTGATTTTAACAATTTTTTTTTTTTTCAATTAATTGTCAGATTTCCTACACATTAGTGGTGTCCAATCTAAAAATTCACATATTATCCTAAGTCACCCCTATCAATCAAACCTCTCCAAATAGGATAACACACAAGTTTATGTCGAATATGGTAGCTTGACATGACTAAGAGGATAAGCTTCAATCTGTTATCCTATACACTCGGGTAAAAGTTCACCAAAATGAGCCAAGCTGTCAAAAAATCTCTCAATACCGCTTACACTAAAAATCTAGCAAATTCCAGCAAACATTACTTAGTTTATTATGTTAAGATTTTTCTATGTTGATCTAAAGATGTTACGTTATTTTTAGTTATCAACATGGATCTTCGCGAAAAAAAAATTTATTTTATTTTTCACTTGACAATATTATAAAAAATGTTAATTATTTTGTCTGCAAATTCACCACGTTTTGGAAACCAGAACAGTAGCTTAACATTTTATTTGGTTGTCGTGCTACACATGCGTGTAGATTTTTTCTTGGTTTATTGCCATGGAAAACAATGCCATGATATCCAAAAAATCTAGGGTCACGTGTGGCTAACGTCGAAGATAACTAAAAGTTACTTAACGTAAATTCTGAACTTTAAATACATTTTTCTTTCAACCTTTTGGGTAAAAAATAAAGATAAATTATATTCACGTCACAATTTTTATTTCAATCTTTTGTCTCTCTCTTACACACACATCTGAAAACTCGTGCCGAGTTCAGCTTGGGCTCGGATGTTTCTTCCCTCCATAGGTTGGTGTTAAATTAGTTTCTTTTATCTTTTCGTCTTTGCTTATGGTAATTATTTGCGTTAAGTTTTAGACGGTTTTCGGGGTGTTTTTGAACTAGGCTCTCTCATTGATATGGAAAATACGGATTCCTTGGTTAAATTGAGTTGAACAGGAAATTAATTCAAGGTACAAAATAATTACTTAAATAAATATGTGCATCCACTGAAAATTCTGTGGCTTTTCATCAATAATTAAAACAAATACTATATCAATAACTAAACATTGACGTTTTGTTGACATAGCAAGATATTTGATATATGTTAGACTTGAGTTTTAACGTTGTTTTTTCTATTTAAAAAAGAAAAAGCCAACCAATAAACCCGATGCAAGGTTAACCAGTTTCCGATTGGCCAAGTTATATACTGGTTTTATCTCGATAGTTCGGTATATATCTGAACCGATATTGAGCCGGTTCTCAGTTTCTTTGCTTGAATCCACCTAGTGCATCCGGTTTTTCTAACTTCGATTTCAATTTTGAGGGGCCTTGTTCAAATTTTCTGAATTGCTCTGTTGCTGTTAAAGTTATGCCAAAAGAATGTCATTACAAAATTATGGTTAATGCTGACATCGTATTTATACTAATCCCAATTGAAGACTCCACTCTATACTGTTCATTTTCATTGCAATATTTATTAAAGTATTTTCATACCAAACCTTACTCTAGTTGTACTTTTGCTCGCAACCTTTTTTCATACCAGTTTTAACATCAACCATTCATTAACTAACACTATTCGTCCCTACTATCGATTTTTATCGAAAAAATTTGTTAATATGATTTGCAAGGACATAATTGCCCTTAAACTTTGAAAAAAAAAAAACAACAACAACATGATATTAAGAAAAAAATGCTGCAAAGTACCAAATCCTCTCAAAAAGTGCTACTGATCCCAAGCCTTATATTTTTGTACTTAGCCCAACAAAATATTACAAAAATAAAGAAAAAAACCCCTTCTAATTTTTTGTAATATGGATGGGAAAAGAATCTCCCCTTTCCTTTAATGAAACTCATTAAAATCTAGATATTCTTAATAATTCGTGGATTTATAAGAATTTCATTAATGAAAAGATTTCAAAAGATTTGGTTGGATTTCAAGCCTAAAAATACAAATAACCAACTCTTTTGAAATTTCACAATTTTAATGGGATTCTTATGAATTTTGTTGAAATATATACAAATTCACAAAATTCATTCGAAGTTAAAATATTTTAAAATGCACTAAAATCCCACTGGTGTCATTTTTTTCAATTTTATAGTCTCTCATCCATTGTAATGGTAAAATAGATTGAGAATAAATTTTTTATTATTATTATTAATCTCATGATGGATATTAGTTACAATGTGTTTCCGATAATTAAACCACGTTTTTTGTTGGAGGAAAATATTAGGTTTCTAAAATTTTGGAACTTCTATAAAATATTAGGTTTCTACAATGTTAGTTTGTAATATATTTCCATTTTCATGTATCGTGTACATCACTCGCGAAACACATTAATTTTTATTTTTTATTTTTTTTAGTTACGACGTGTTTCCGATAATTAAACCATGTTTTTGGTTGGAGGAAAATTTTAGAAACTAACTCTATAAAATATTAGGTTTCTACTAGGGTTGGGCAAAATATCCGAACCGAACCGAACCGAACCGAACGGTTTTTCTTAAATTAAAAACCCGAACGGGTATTTGAATCGAGAACCGATGAGTTTGGTTCGGTTCTCGGTTCTAGCCCAAGAACCGAAGAACCGAATAAGAACCGAATTTTTTTTTTTATATTGAAAAAATCAATTTATTTTA
>CAIGRK010257019.1:0-13576 GCA_903798315.1 Fraxinus greggii | reverse complement strand
AAGATGTCTTTTATCTCTGAGAGTCAAAAGAACAGGAATATTTTATTGAACGTTAAAGAAGGAAATATTTTTCATATCAATCACTTCGAATCGGTAAGTATATTTACGTATATTGAATTTCATTTTCATTAAATTAGTATACATTTTAATCGATGAATCTTATTTCGACATAGATTAACATGTAGATAAATTTTTTTTTAACAGATCTATAATTATTTTAGTATGAACAAGAAAAAATTCACCGTCATTCATATCTTTCAGACGAGATTCATGACAATTAAACATTTTTGGACACAATTAATAGCTAGCCGACTTTTGTTAATGATAGATGGTTGTCATATAAACAATCGGCAGCCAACTATTTAACAGTCAAAATAGCCACTGGACCACCTTTTTTTATAATTTTTCTATTGCCCAATGGTTTAGCCAAATTTTTTATTATGGTTTTTCTTATAATTAAAAATTATGTTTCGTCTTGCAGATTTGGAAGTAATCTCGATTTGTTACTTTGATGATTTTGAATTGGATGAAAAAGATCGATAAGTATGGAAATGGACGAGTGATATACGTGATGTTATTCCAATTTCCATAGTAGTGAGTACAACATATGTGGTAATGTACCATGATTTACAAAATAAGGTGAATGTCGATCCCTCTCAATACAATATGGAATTGGGATTTCAATTCAACAAGCATTCATCCATTCTGATTCTATCTATGAAGGTTACTTCTGGTGCTGAAGTAAATTATCTATTTGAATTGAACAAAATGCACATGACCCCTCTTTGGGTGACGTTGGTGAGTAAGGATGTCGTCAAAGGTGAACACAAACATTCGGACTGAGGGGATCACAATGCCAATGATTTTTGGGACATAGTGGAGATAGCTCGTGATGTGGTCATTCACGAGACAGTAGTTCCTCATCGTGATCTCTCTGTTACACAGAATTTTGTCGGTAGGTCACGAAAACAAGAATGAATTTTGAGTGCAAGGCTGGATCGAGTAGACCGTCATCTAATTCTTTGTGTGTGGTTCCCAATGATGAGGATTTGAATGTCAAGCAATTGTTTGAAACAAAGAAACATTTGCAAGAACATGTGCTCCGAATTGCACTGAAATACAACTTTAAGTTTAAAGTGAAGAAATTAAATAAGTTATTGTTGACGATTATCTATGTCGATGACAGTTGTCGTCGGAGTTTGAGAGCAACAAAGATGGACACGAATGTGTTATTTGTAGTTTGCAAGTACACACGGGGACATACTTGTGAAGTGAGAATTCGTTGAAATGATCATAGGCAAGCCCAAGAATGTTTTATTGGTCTATAGATAATGCACATGTATCAAGACCTACGGACGATCTACAAACATTCGGACATTATTAACGACGTCTGTTGAGAGTATGGAGTGTCATGAGCTACCAACAGCCTAAAAGACCAAAGAATGGGCATTGGAGGATTTAATGGACTCGACCAAGGAGAGCTATACTAAATTTGCCGGGTATTACCATAACATTGGGACAACTAATCCTGGCTTGACATTTTTTATCGAGACGGAAGGCAAGAATTGCTTTAAGTTTTTCCTTCATGGCTTTTGGATAATGCGTTTGGGGATTTTGAAATGCGATAAACCCCTAATTCTAGTCGATGGTACTATCACACATTTTTTATAACGTGATTTATACTGTAAGTGTACGATGTCAAGTTTTGTAATATAGTACGGAACGAAAGTGTCGAGCCCACATGGATTGTAACTCAATTTCTACTAAGTACTATAATTTTTTTATCTTTTACTTTATCTAAAAAAATCAAATTTAAAATCGATGTTTTTGTACTAAGTTAAAAATTTAAAATCAATGTTTTTGTACTAAGTTAAAGTGGAAATGTGGTAGTTCAAGTAAATCAGAGCAAATTAGAAGATAGTTATCAAAGTGAGAAGGCCTAGGGAATGATTTCACCTCTCTATAAACAATGTTTATCAACTTGTATAGATACTTTTATCAATTTTTCCTGAATTTATAGGTAAGAACCATAAATGGATTATACTCACTCTCTCGAGTGCCAAATAGAACCTATTTCTATAGTTTAACTCCAATATCTCTATTCCGAGTTAAAACAATAAAAATTATCATGCACGAGTTTCTTAAATGGTATAAGCCTCAAAGATTTTATACTTTCTTTCAAAATCTACAAAATCTAAGTTATGTTATTCTTATAAAACGACTAAATTTCACTCTCTTGAGTACCAAAATTGAAAACATCAAATCATTCAATTAGTGATCAGGTAATTTAAAGTATTGCGTAGGAATTAACACAAATAGATTAATGGAAAAATCAAAACAAATAAATTGGCGCTTGATTCTAAACTTGTCTCAAGTTAAGTTACATCAAACCCTAGATAGAAAAATCAAGCCATGAAAACAAGAGACGACATAATAAAATCTAATACGAAGGACAAAGAGAAGAAAAGAGTAAGAAAAACTGAATTGGCGCTTGAATTCTCCTCCGAATTGTTGTCTTTTTTATCTCAATTGAATCCTTCTCGTCCTGGCCTCTCTTAACTGTGTACTCCTTTCAATTTGGTCTTTGAATGTATTTATACTCCCTCAAAGTTTCAAGATGAGTTGGGGTTGGACCGGGTCGAAAAATTTCCCAAATTTCCTTTTCTTCTCTTTCTCGCAGGCAGCGCTACCTATTGGCACCGCAGTGCCTAATGGCTGTTATTTTTCTTCCTTCATGCTGGGTGCCGTAGTGTCCAGCTCTCTGCTACTTTACATGTATATATTTTTTCACTTTGTTTGCCTCATTTTCTAGCATTCGACTTGATTTTTCATCTTCTTTCGTCTTCACTTCCATGATCAACAATTGAGTTCCATCCCAAGCTCCATAATAAGCCATTTTCTCCAAATTATCTAAATTTCAAAACAACATGAACAAACACGTCAAAATGCTCAAAAGAGCTCAAGAACAAACCAAAAATTATGTTTTAAAGGTACTTGTCAATGAGTAAATTACACTTATCAAACACCCTCAAACTTAATGCTTTACTTGTCCTCGAGCTAACACATAAAACACACAAATAATACTTACGAACACAAATAAAACACACTACCAAAAGACTCAAATAGATAACTTAGTCAGATAGCTTGTTTTTATAGCTCAGCATTGGAGACATGATATCGAATTCATGAACTACTTCAAAGTTATAGTGCAAAAGCCAAATTCTTACATTTCCAATGCAAAATGGGGGGGGTGGGGTGGGGGATGTGTGTGTGTGTGTGTGTTTGTGAAGAATCAAATACACTTCTATGCAATTATAAGTTGATTCAATTCCCGACCTTAAAAGTCAAATATTTTCTTACTTCACTTGTGGGATTCACACACCCCCAAACTTAGTTTCTTTTCACTCGTTTCCCAAGGGCGTAATCTAATATTGGTTTACAAATCACTACTCTTACCCTCTCTCATTTGGGTAGATATTACTGATTGCAGTTCACATATCAACAAATAAGGATTTTCCTTATTTTTGACTATGTCAACTTCCAAGAGTCAACTAAGTTACTAACCTATTATCAAGGGCTTAATCTTCTAAAACAAGTGCTTGGAGCTTAATCAAGGCATGTGGTGCGACTTCTATGCAACTTTTTTTTATGTATATATTCTTTAATCATCCTTATATGCGGATGTCTCTCCCTTAAACTTTCTAAATGATCCCTATAACGAGCTTTAAGCCGATGACTCCCGAGTCAGATGACTTTAGGGCATCAGATTTTAAACCATTCCAGGCTTAATCACTCGAGTCATAAAGGCTACGAACAAACATCTCACGATGAAATTTTTAAAGTTGTCCTCATAGAGATCTTTTAAAGTAGCTTCACATAGTTTTTTTTTGTTTTTATGCAATGATTAGTGCAATGCCTCGTATAAACACTCATTCTCAAAAATCGACCCCTAACTTAAGGTTTTCACTCAATTTTCATCCTATTGGTCTCATATAGTCCACACAAAGTTCAGTACACATGGAATCCACATTTATCTCCAAGTTTCCCTACAATAGCTCAACCACCCAAGCATCCTAGATTTGGTTTGAGGATATGGTAGTGTATAGAGTTTGCTTGAATTCAGCTTCTAGGGTTGCTAATTCAACCTACATCATTTGTGAATCAAATTATTCGTTACCAACACTATATCCAATTCATATGCATTCATGTCAGAATTTTCTACAAAGGTAAATAAGACTTCCACCCAAGCACATAACTTATTTATAATTCACAAATACTTCATGTTTCCAAATATATGCATCATTGCCAACAATATTTTCCAACCCACACAAGCATGAAAATTTTTTTTACCATCAAGTCACATAAATAAAACACACAAAAGCAATTAAACTGTTAGACACTAAAAAAATAAAACATGCACACAAAAGCAATTAACCTGTTGAACGATAACTATGTTAAAGTATCACCCGCAAACTTAAAGAACACATTGTCCTCAATGTGAAGATGAAATATAAAGAGAGAAATACCTCAATGAAAACATCAAATGTCCTCGTCGCCATCCTATTGTACATGCATGCCCTCCTACCATCGAGTCATACGCAAGTTCATTGCCTTAAGTCACCTAAGTATGTCCCATGTAGCATCAACAGCTTATGGAGGTGTAGAGATGGGGTCGATGAGATGATTGAGAGGAGCTAGTCTTGTCCCGAGGCCCTGCGAGCTTGTCCCGAAAGTCTTGCATTAGTGCCGACCTAGGATATAACACTTCCTCATTCTCTCGCGTGGTAACACCCCTTTATATATAGAGATCATGGATTAAGGAGGTGTGTCCCAAGCTCCCAGTAGCTGACCCTGCTAAGATGTACAAAATACCATTCTGAATCACCTTTCCAATGTCGATCAAGTATCTCCGCTGAATAACATATTTAATAGAGCTTGCTCCTTTGTGATGTCACTAATATTGCTGCTCAAAACTAGCTTGGCGGAGACAAAGTGATGCCAAACCTTACAGTTACTTATCAAACCGGAGACGGGAAAATTAATCACACCGCTGGCATATCATTTCCATTCTGTACCTTTGCGAGTTAGTCTCTGAAGTAAAACTACGGGGTCAACCCCTTCATCACGTAATCTAGAGTAGTCATCATTGGGTATATCCCGTGTATGGTAAAATGAGTTGATGGAAGCACTATCAAACTAGATCCATTGACCCCGAACAAACACTTTAAAGCCCTCGTGCACCTTCGCATTGGCATAAAACTCCATAACCAAAGGAATGGAAGCGACTCTTGGTTGCCTAGTAAATTTGTCCCATCCCAAACTCTAAATTTTCTTAAGCAATAGATGTTCAAAGCCCCATTCCGGAATGCAGTTCCAGTGTATCACCATTTGCTTATACCTTTCCTCCACCTCGGGGCTCACAAATCTCCGCCTATCATATGCAGTGGCAAATGAGGACGTCAAGACTTTAGATTTCTTCCTGGGAGTCATGTTGGATACGCTAAACTCAAAAACATCGTAAAACCAAAGCCCGCTGAAAATAGCCAACCAATTCAAGCCTAAAATTTTCCCCTCCGTGAAGGTGACAACACTAAACACCCAATCTTAAATCACAAGTTCAACCAATGCGAGTAAGGCACACAATTTGAGCATATTATACCATAAGACTTCACATAAGTAATTCATCAAACATCTTGTAGACACTAATTCCCTTAATGTACATAGAAAGTACGAAGACCCTTAATACACACCAAAGCCACTACGAAACCAAACTCGAAAATTCCTCTAAGTAACTGACCAAAACTAATGCTCAAATTCGATCTTCTTCACCGTAATGGTGCTTAAGTAATTTACCGTTTGCCTGAAATAATGATCCTCCTTTGCCTACCAATTCCATTGAACCATAGGAAAACACCTTATGGACCACAAATGGTCCCGACCACCATGATCGAAGCTTGCCTGGAAAGAGTTTCAAGTGAGAGTTGAACAGACGAACTCATTCTCCTGGTTTAAATTCTCTCCTCAGGATCCTCTTGTCGTGCTACATTTTTGTTCGCTCCTTATATATCTTAGCAGTCTTATATGCTTCATTTCGAAATTCATCAAGGTCATCATGTTAAAGCAAGCATTGTACACTCGCTAATTTCATATCCAAGTTCAACTTCTTCCCAGTCCAATTGGTTCGATGCTCCATTTCAACTAGTAGTTTACATTCTTTCCCAAATACTAAACAGTAAGATGACATTCTAATTGGCATTTTGAAAGCTGTTCGATATGCCCATAGCGCTTCATCAAGTTTATGAGCCCAGTCCTTACGGTTGGTGTTCACTGTCTTCTCCAATATTTGTCTAATCTCCTTGTTGGATATTTCTGCTTGTCCATTGGATTGGGGATGATAACCCAGTGTCAGTTTGTGCCGAACATCATATTTAGCCGAAAGGGAATTGAAAAGTTTGTTAAATGTGTGTATTCATCACTTACTATTGCCCTAGGAGTACCAAACCGAGTGAAGATATCTTTTCTATAGAAACTTCAAAACTACCTTTCCATCAGTTTTTGGTATAGCAACGGCCTCAACCTATTTGGAGACATAATCTACAGCAAGAAGAATATAAACTTGGCTAAAGGATGGTGGAAATGACCCATGAAGTCTATACTCCACACATCAAATAGTTCCACCTCAAGCATATTAGTCAATGGAAGTCCGTGATGCCTTGAAATATTCCCAGTACATTGACAACGGTCACATATCTTCACAAATGCGTAGCAGTCTGTAAAAGATTTGGCCAATAGAATCCCAATTGTAATACCATAGAAGTAGTACGTGAAGGACCGAAATGATCTCCATAAGGTGAATAATGACAATGTCTCATAATTGATTTTGTTTCCTCCATAGGGACACACCTCGTAATTATCATATCCGTGCATTTTCTGAAGAAAAGTTGATCATCCCAGAGATATGACTTGACATCATGTAAGAATTTCTTATTTTGGCGAGAATTCAAGTCAGGTGGCATCTATCCACAAGCTAAGTAGTTAACAAAATCAGTATACCATAGAATCCTTAATGAAAATGCTAATAGAACCTCGTCAGGAAAATTTTCTTGAATTCAATTGTTATCTATCACCTCTTCATTCTCCAACCATGAAAGATGATCAGTAACTATATTTTCATTGCCTTTCTTATCCTGAATTTCTACATCGAACTCTTAGAGCAACAGAATTCGCCGAATTAAGCAAGGCTTTGCATCTTTCTTTTCAAATAGATATCGGATTGCTACATGATCTGTGTAGATGAATACTTTGGCGCCAATGAGATAAGGTCTGAATTTGTCANATCCTTAATGAAAATGCTAATAGAACCTCGTCAGGAAAATTTTCTTGAATTCAATTGTTATCTATCACCTCTTCATTCTCCAACCATGAAAGATGATCAGTAACTATATTTTCATTGCCTTTCTTATCCTGAATTTCTACATCGAACTCTTAGAGCAACAGAATTCGCCGAATTAAGCAAGGCTTTGCATCTTTCTTTTCAAATAGATATCGGATTGCTACATGATCTGTGTAGATGAATACTTTGGCGCCAATGAGATAAGGTCTGAATTTGTCACAAGCAAAGACAACTGCTAACATCTTTTTCTCTGTTGTGGTGTAATTCAATTAATCTCCATTCAAGGTCTTGCTAGCTTAGTGAATTCCCCAGAAAATCTTTTCACTCATTTGTCCCAGAACTGCTCCAACTATATAGTCATTGGCATCACACATTACTTCAAATTGTTGACCCCAATTCAGCACTATCATGACGGGAGTTGTAACCAATTTCTCCTTTATTGTTTCAAGTGCCTTGAAATAGTCTTCATCAAAAACAAATATTGTATCTTGCTCCAGAAGGTTGCAAAGTGGTTTAGCTATTTTTGAGAAATCTTTAATAAACCTCCTGTAAAATCCAGCGTGTCCCAAGAAACTCCAAATTCCCTTGACATTAGTGAGCTGTAGTAGCTTTGCAATTGTATCTATCTTAGCTCTATCGACTTCCTGTCCCTTTGCTGAAACATGGTGGCCTAGCACAATTCCTTCTTGCACCATGAAGTGGCACTTTTCCCAGTTAAGCACTAAATTCTTTTCTTCACAGCATTGCAAAACTAAAGAGATTGTGAAGGAAATTATCAAAAGAAGTACAGAAAATGGAGAAATCATCCATAAATGCCTCCATGATGTCCTCTACCATGTCTACAAAGATAGTTATCATGCATCTCTGAAAAGTAGTTGGAGCATTGCATAATCCAAATGACATCCTTCTATAGGCAAAAGTCACATAGGGACAAGTGAATGTCATCTTCTACTGGTCCTCTGGTGCTATTGTAATCTGATTGTAGCTAGAATAATCATCGAGAACACAGTAGTGAGAGTAACTTGCTAATCTGTCCAACATTTGATCAATGAATGGAAGTCGAAAGTGGTCTTTTCTAGTTACTTTGTTCAGCCTCCTGTAATCAATGCACACCTTCCAACCAGTCAATGTTCTTGTAGGAATCAATTCATTGTTGTTGTTCTTGACTACTGTCATTCCAACTTTCTTTGGCACTACCTGTACTGGACTAACCCGTGCATTGTGTGAAATAGCAAATATAATCCCTACCTTGAGTAGCTTTAATATCTCTACGTTTACCACTTCTTTCATTGCTGGATTCAATCTCCTTTGATGGCCAATTGATGGTTTGTAAGAGTCTTCCATGAGGATTTTGTGCATGCTGACTGTAGGACTTATTCCCTTAACATCAGCTATAGACCAACCCAAAGCAACTTTGTATTTCCTCAATGCTGTCAGTAATTTATCTTCTTCATCCTTGGTGAGTGAGGACGAAATGATCATAGGAGATGTAGAATTTTCCTCTAAGAATGCATATCGAAGGTGATCTGAAAGTTTCTTCAATTCAAATTTACTGCTTTCATTACCCATGCTATCATGTGAACCCATTGATTGCTGAATATCTTTACTATGTGATGGATTATCTTCATATGCAATGATTCAAGAGCTAATATGCAGTCAAATTATTCCTTACTTCCTTTGTAGCCTCTAGAATTGTCAATGTCATCCTTTGTTGTACTACACATCATACAATGCTCCAGGGGATCCTCAACGAGTACTTTCTCTCCCTTCACGACAGAATAATGAAGTCAATTCTACGACAACTATTGGTGTCATCCGAAAATTTCATTACTTAGTAGATCTTGAACATCACTCTTTTTCATTTACTCTCAATGTCAACTGCCCTCCTCGCACATTGATTAAGGCTCTTCCTGCTCCTGAAAATAGCTTACCCAAAATCAATGGAATCTCCCGATCTTCTTCCATATCCAATACCACGAAGTCAGCTAGGAAAATAAATTTATCAACCTTTACTAAAACGTCTTCAATAATCCCTCATGGGTATTGAGTGACCTATCAGCTAGTGTAACTGTTGTTGGTTTTACCTCCCCGAGGCCTAACTTCTTGAAAACTGACAAGGGCATCAAATTGATTCTTGCTCCAAGATCACAAAGAGTTTTATCAAAAGAGAAGCCTCCAATGGTGCATGGAATAGTGAAGCTACCCGGGTCCTTTCTTTTCTAAGGGAGTTTGTTTTGAAGAATAGCACTGCATTCCTCTGTCAAATTCAACGTCTCATATTCTTCCAGCTTTCTCTTCTTTGACATCACCTACTTCATGAACTTAGCGTAGTTTGGTATCTATTCCAAAGCATCTACAAATGGGATATTAATATGGATTTTCTTGATGATATCCAAAAACTTGGCAAATTTTGCATCATACTTCTTCTTCTTCTAGGATCTATATGGAAATGGAAATGTTGGCTTGACGATTGGTGGTTATCAGGGAATGATATAGAATAAGGCTTGTAATCCTTCTTTGTTTCGTCGATCTGATTCTCTTGTTTGCAACTATCTGTTCTTTGGTCTGATCAGGTGCAGAAGATGATGACATTATAGGTATGTTCTCTCCAACTTCCTTGCCACTCCTTAAGTTAATAGCTTTGCAGTGTTCCTTTGGATTCATCTCTGTATCACTTGGAGACTTTCCTTGTTGTTGAAACTATATTGATGTAGCCAACTGACCAATCTTAACTTCAAGATTCTTCATTGTAGCCCCCCATATTAGTCACATGAGTTTCGATATTATCCAAATGTGGCTCATCATTATTGAATAGCGATCTTGTCTCTGAAATAAAAGTCCCCAGGCGTAAAGATGATTTCCCTTCTAATTGTTGAGTGTTGAACCTTAGAGGAGGTTGAAGTACATTCCTGTTATTGCCATATGATTCTAAGCCATGGATGGTAATGATTAGAAGTGTAGTTTCCTCTCTGATTGTAATTCCTGATGTTGACCTACCGAGCTTGTTCATTAGCTATTTCTGTCTCCTGATGTGTTAAAGAAGCAGCCATAACCGAATCCGTCTTCTGTTGATTACTCTGAGTAGTAAGAGTAGATATCTGATTAGTAAGTGATGAAACCTGAGCCGGTAGTGTAGTGATAGGATCTACTTTCATGTAGGCCTGCTACTCTCTTTACACTTGATCCCTCACTTAGCCATTGGTAACTGTTTGTAGCTATGTCATCCAATAGGGTATATGAAACATCTGCTGTTTTAGCCAATAGAAGACCCCCATGCAGCTGCAATAAAACCATCAAATTATGTACTTATTGATAATTCCTGTGGGCAAATTATGAGGCAACTTGATATTTTATTCCAATTAATTATATGAATATAATAAAAGTTCACGTGGGATAAAATTTATCATATTATCTTTAATCTTTACGTGATCTTAAACTTAATATATATTTTATTTAATTAAAGATGTTGTGGCTAATCCCCAATTAAATAAAACTATATAGATTACTAGACATTAACTATTTTATGCATAAACGATTAACTNGCAACTTGATATTTTATTCCAATTAATTATATGAATATAATAAAAGTTCACGTGGGATAAAATTTATCATATTATCTTTAATCTTTACGTGATCTTAAACTTAATATATATTTTATTTAATTAAAGATGTTGTGGCTAATCCCCAATTAAATAAAACTATATAGATTACTAGACATTAACTATTTTATGCATAAACGATTAACTCAATATGAGAATAAGTCTAATGGCACAATATTAACTAATATGTTATGATTATGCACAAAATAATCTCATAAACATTATAAATTGCATAAAAAAAATTAAAACATAATTTAATTCATCATAAAATTGCATATATTATTCTAAACATAAATAATTAACATATGGAAAGTAAATACGAGCATAATAAATAACTTTTCATAATTTAATTAATCCGAAAATTACATATATTAAATGCAAAGATTAACAAACATAGGTATAAAAACAAGATAAATGCCAAAAAATAAAACAATGCACAATAGGCCCACAAAAAGATATCTTTTTTTTTTTTAATAATAGCCCCAATAAATGATTTTAAATCATTTCCAAATGCCCAATAATTATGGCCCAGTAAATACTCGTATATCAACTCTGTATGGCCCAGTAAATTATTATCACTTCAAAATTCCTCATTTCGGAAACAACAGAAGAAAACAGAAATGGTCAATTTTAACCTATTACAGACCCGCTTCAAATCCGAGCTTCTCAATGTCAAAACTCAAGTTTTAAAACATACAGAAGCTAGAAATATGATTTTATTGAGAAATCTGAATTTTTTTTTCAAAAAGAAAAATTGAACAGAGTCCAGAGTTTCAGATTGCTGATGAAACACCAAGGCAGAGGTAATATGGTGCTTTGATACCAAATATTAGACTATAAATCGATCCAAAACAATTATACGAAAACAAATTGGATCGAAAAAAATTGAAAACTCATGGATCGAGTTCATACCTCTGCCATTGATGTTATTCAAGAAGCTCTCCTTTTGTTCCAGGTAATGATACTTCTATGATCTCAACACTCTGAAATTGATGGTGTATATGTGTATTTTCGGTACGGTTGCAGTTACTAATTTTGATCGTCCAATTAATGCGTAAGTTTCTGAAAAACTGATGAACGTTGGACCACATTGATGGAAGAAATGGATCGGTTACAAAATGCTGATGTCTGTTGCTTCACAGTAGGATGCCCGGAAATATGCAAGAGCCAAGAATAGTAGTATAGGTGATACATGAGTTTTTTTAGTTCATCAAGTATCAATCGTCATTGTTTATAGTGTACAAAATGTCTGTTACATATGAAAACATAATTCCAACATGAATTGTTCCCTAATATTTTTTTAATGATACATTTCAACTGAGTATTCAGTACTTAAACTTGAATATTAAAACTAAATAAGTTCTTAACTTTTCGTTTTAATGTTAAGAGTTAAGACTATTTTATTTTAAATGTTAATTTTCTTTGTTTTTTCAGATCTATTTAATTATTTCATCATGTATTATGTTCCTTAAAAATGATTTCTTCCATCTTTCCACATATTTTATTTCAGTATTGACAAAATATAAATTATACGAATTGATTTAACTTTATTAAATACATAATTACAAACAATTCACGTGCATCGCACGTGCTTCACTCTAGTACTATAAAAAGCGAAGATTCAAAAACAGATAAAACAGCTAAATATTTTGTGTCATTATGAGGTCATGCACTGTCCTAAAAGATAAGAGAGCCCATCTTCCCAAATAGTTAGTGACCATATATAATACAAGTAAAGAATTTGATCATGCCTAGTGGAAATTATAATGAGCATAGAATATCAATATCATGCACATTGGTGGGGCAACATGAGTGCCATTTTGGCTGTAAAATATCGTGGAAATGGATGAAACTCACGCTGATTTGTATTTATCCAAAACTCAAAATTTGATGGTGTGTAAGAGCATGTACAAAAACTTGGTCCGCTCTAGTAGGGTCATTACGAGAGTAGAAGTATACGACGTCAATTAATCTATTTCTCTCGCACATACAAAAAGAGAGGACACATATTTATCCATTGTTAGATGATTCAAAAATGTCTTGTGTAGTAGATCTAATTGTTTAATATTAATGTATTTGTTTTTCAAAAAATATAAGTTTGGTTTCAGTTCCATATTGCGGGAAAGAGTAGCTGGTGGTGCTCTCACAAAGATTGTGACCTTGCTTGCTAGTTGCTTAACGAGGAATTCATCTTCTTCACTTTTATATCATCAATCTATTCATCCCTCTAAAGGGGAGAAAAATAAGATAGACTTAAATAGATATCGTTCACAACTCATTATTTATTCTTTAGTTTTACTTTTACCTTTAAAGTGAAAACAGTATCTTGATTGTCAAATTGGGATGAATAGTTGAACATGAAATTGAACAAACAGACTATTTCAAACCAAATCGATCCATTTGGGTCGGTTTATCTAACTATTCGATTGGAATTGGTTTTTAAAGAGATTTTTTAAAATTTGGTTTGAGTTTCAATGTAAAAAGCGAATAATTCAAAAATAAACAAGTCAAAATGATTAAAAACTAACAAAGAGAAAAAAAAAAAAAACACCTAGAGAACAAAATTGTTGGTCCCCAATATTTG